>MIQA02002390.1:0-33548 GCA_001887855.2 Sclerospora graminicola | reverse complement strand
CATTAGGCACGATAGGGAATCTGGATTTATGGCAGATGTGTTACGAGCTTTCAATAAAATTTTGGGGGTAGAAACAGAGCGCAACCAGTGCTTGTCGTCCACAAGCGAACGGGAAGGCCGAAAGAATGGTACAGACTCTGACTAGAGCCATTAAGATGTATGTGGTGGATGCCGACCAGCACATTGGGATGAATATCCGAAAGGCTGGTTTTTGCTATTAATTCATCTTACGATCGGGTGAGGGGGGGACGCTCCTTTTTACTTAGCATATGGATGGGATCCTAGACTTACCTTGGAAGTCTCGATCCCAATAGGGTGTACCCGATCCTCCGCGATCGAGACGCTCGTCGTTGGAGGATGGGGGTACAACGCCATTACTCGCTGGCACGTGAACAAGTGAGCGAACGCCTCAGACAAGCTATCCAGAACCGCGCCGATCGGAACAATGACCAGGCCAGCGAGCACGATATAGAGCCAGGCTCCCAAGGTATGGTTATACCTGGATCGAGTCAAGGGAGGTTATGCACGGAAGCTGGCCCATATGTGACATGACTCTTTCTGGGTAGCAGTCGGGGAACATGCCGTTAAGTTGGTTACAACAGGTACTGATTACAACGTTTTTCCGATAGTTCATGTTTCCAAGCTGAAACTGGTAAGACATTTCCCAGATCGCCCAAGTACTCGCCTAGTATCAGGAAACGACAGGTTTGATTTTGACGAAGCCCTGTTGCCTGAAGACAGTTGGGACAAACCGCTAGACCTAGATGAAGTTGAAAGGATTTTGGATGTTAGATCAGGACGGAAGACCAGATTTGGCCAGTCCCACAGGGAATTTTTGATACAGTGGGAAAACTACAAAGAATCGTCGTGGGTAGATGAGCTGCGTCTAAATTTTGGGGCGCTGATGAAGGAGTTCGACCGCCGGCGAGCGAGCCGGAATTGATTTGAGGTCATGTAGACTTATGAAGAAAGTGGGGCTGACCCGGAAAACTAGGTCATCTTGTTGTCGTTCAGCAGGTCAAGCCGGACTAGAGGATATTAATCGACCAATCAAATTGTGGACAGGAATTAATCTGGTCGGAAATTGACCAATCAGATGCTGGAAAGGAGTTTACGGGGTCAACACAGGTGGTGAAATGGCGAAGACGGACGGGTGGTTGGATTACGGAGAGAACTGAGAAGTAGAGATGATATCGCCTCAATATAGGTGACGAAAAACAAATTGGCAAAGTGAATAACAATGAATGGATGGGTGAAATGGAGCGAGCTAGACCAAACGAAAATATGCTGGCCACCGGGGTCGGGATGCATGTCTTCACTTGCCAGTGCGACAAAACTCGTTTTGGAGTCGAGTTACGCGGAGGCCAGGATGGCGGTTCGGGTCTTTTCGATATTGGTTACGCCACGGACCATGCCGGTCGATCTCGTCAAGCGAAGCCTCGAGGGTGGTAGCGTGACTGGGGTCACCTAGTCCTGGGTACCAGGTTCCGTCCTTAGCTGGCTCCCCACTCTTGCACCTTACGGTTAGCCATATGCAACACCATGGGACAAAGTAATAAGTCTAGGTCACAGTGGCCAGCTTTTGATTCCATCCGCGATGAGGGTACACAGGTTGTTCCGGCCTTCAGCCGCCCGGTTGCGGCGCTGTTTACGTTGGGCACGGTGCTCGGACAGGCAAGGATCCAGGCGCTGGGCTCCAGCCGAGATATAGAGGAAGTGAGTGGACCTTTAAAAGCCCGACAATGGCGGGAGAGAAATTCCGCATGCACGACGAAAATCAGGGAACCAGCCGCTCCGGGGTAGACCCATATCGGGCATATCCGTCGCCAATACGGTCCACGGTTCAAGATACATAACCATCTCGATCTACTGAGAATTGACCAAGTCAGAACGCCAGGCCGAAGAACTATGTGCCTGGGAAGACGGAAGAAATATCCAAAACGATGGACGAGACAACAATCAGGAGATATGGCTGCGAGTGAGATCAACGACGCGCAGGCCTTACAGCTGGACCGCAGACCAAGGGCGAGCCGCACTCAAGTCAGAAGAGCTCAAGGCTTCCCTACGAGGAAACCAAAGGGGCGGGGACTCTTCAACCAACCCCTTGGAATTGTCGGCTGACTTCTCAGACTTGTCCATTTTCGAAGCCGACTTATCCAATCCAACGATTTCAAGACGGGGTGACTTCTCAAAGTCCTTGGTGGTGGCCTCGTCGTCGTCTACTTCGAATAGGCCTTGTTTCTCTTCCTTGTCCAGGGAAGCGGTGGACAGTCCTCGGGGGTCATGAGGAAAAGTGCCAGGAAGAACCGGAGAGGGCGGAGAGCCAGGCGAAGACTCTTGGATACTATCACGAGCGGGCGACCCTCTCGAATCCGGCGGACCGGAAGCGGTCAAGCTTGAATCCGGGCTGAAGCCCTGTTAGTCTTCACATCGGACCTTTGAAACTTCTGATAACAAGGAAGATTGCTTGGGTCGTTTAGTGGCCGCTTGAGAGGTGGGGACGAAATCCGGCTGGACCTATGTTTGTCTCCGCCTTTTGTGTGGCCCGTTGTGGGTAGTGAGGAGGCCGGCTGTGGTAATTGCGGGGTGTTAGGGTCCCGGGAAGCATTCCAGATCCTGAGCTGCATGGTTACCCCAGCATCGGTAGTCTTCAAGTTAACTGAGGCGGACGTCTTCCCTTCGGATGCTTCGATGTCGGCACCAGAGTCAGCAGACAATGGCAAATCTGGGTCGGCGGTGGAATCGGAAACGAGACCACGGGGACAGACCAGGTCGAGAAGATGCCGGATGGCGTGTAGAATAGGTGTGGGCCCCTGCATCAGATGCGCCACCCTGGCATTCGCTTCTGCCAGCCGGTCTCAAGCAGCCTGTATCGCAGACAAGGAATCCACTCGCCGGTTCAGGAGGTCGGAGACTACCCCTTGGACCCTACCCACGTTCGATTGGGTCTTGGCATGCGCCTCCTGGTATTCTTGGATCTCGAATTGGTGTTCAGACAGCTCGGAGGTCAACTGTTCCAAATGCTTCTTGCGCCTCTCTAGCTTCCGCGAGATGTGGATTCTGTATCCCTCTAGCTGACCCAAGCTAACTTGCAATACCTCCAATTACTGAGAGTTGCGGACATACCGCTCGTAGTGCTCAGTTATTTCTCGGGAAGCATGGGAAGACTCGACCAGCAGGGTGTATAAAATGCGGTTTCCTGCATGGACATGTAGAGTGAGCAGCTGAGGAAGCAAGCCAGGTCAAGCGTGGGCGCACTTACGTTGGAACTCCAATGCTTTCAGGTGTAGAATGCGCAGGGAGTCTATGGATTCGGACAGTAAGTTTTACCGGTCCCTCTCCCGAACAAGGTCAGCTACCACGTTCTCCATTGATGAATGCGTTCCTGGGAACCTAGGGCAGCGAGCAGACCCAGGGCAATTGCCTCATCTGCTCGCTGGTCGGCCAGTTTAACAGCTAACGACAGCTCGGTTTTGGTCTTCTCCAGAGTAGCTACATGGGCAGTCAAAGCCGTGATCTGACCTTTCAGGTTAGCTATATCCGGCTGCCCTGGACGGCGTTCGAGAAGTGAGGATCGAGAACTTAGGCAGCCTACAGGTGGCTTAGCTGGTCTCGGAGAACGGGTCGGCAACGGATCCATGTCTCATTCGTCGTGGGCGGACATGTAAGCGCTGAATGGTGCAAGAAAAATGCTTAGTGAGATCGTGTCTCAACCGTTGTGTGGCTGCAACAAGACTCAGGGGCGGCTGTTGTGAAGTGGTTCCGGAATTAGCGAACTGATGAAGGATAAATCCACTATCCTATTGGTAGAAATGTTAGTCCAAGCTAGTTTCCTGGGTCGGCTACCAACAGACATCGGATGGCGGCTGCCGGAGGTGTTTGGGAACACCCGCAAGCACCGGACCAGTGCGTGGACATGGAAACAGGCCAGACGAGGTGATCCGGATACTCTGAGCCAGGCCAACCAGAAGTTGACCAGCTGGATCAAGTGGGGCTGGAAGGCGGCCATAGGTGGTCAAGGGGAAGATTGGTCAAGAGACAGATAAGGGGCTCAAGGGAATGCCATGTCCCTGTAGTAGCCGGACAGGAACATCAGAGATGAGTGAGTGGCCATGAAGAAGGAATCGAAGTCGACGGTCAGGTACCGTATAGGCCGAGGTGCATGACCATCTAAGCTGGTCACGCTATTTGGTGTACAGTACACAAAACCTATAGGTTGAGCTGGTCACGCTATTTCGGTATGGTAAATAACCATCCGGGTCAAGCTGGTCAGGTTATTTTGGGTAGGGTACACCAAAGGTTTATATTGGATCTAACGATAAATATCAGTATACGTTTCGCTTTCTATAACACAAGTCGTCATTGGTCTACAGCAGAGGGTTAACAAGGTCCCCACCAGTTGTTATTGGTTTGCCCGGGGAAGGTTGAAAGGAACCCACCGGAAGTCCCCTGACTGGGAGTCGGTGTGAAAATAATACTCACTCAAGTCGCCCGTGTCTGGAACACGGTTTAATTCTATTGGAAAGTGTGGTGAAGTTTTGGCTTACTGTGGAAGATCGGAATATTGTTTGGATTTCCTGGCTACGCATTAGATCGGAGTAACCCCTTATTACCTTTGGTTAAGATGGCCTGTCGATTTCCAGCATTTGCGGTATACAAACTCAAGTATAACGCCAGTCCACTCCCCCCGGTTAAGATTTTCACCCAAGAGCAACCCTAGTCCTAACCCTCGTCCACTATTAAACCGGCTTTTAACTTTTCGCCCTAGAGTCCACCAGGAGAGCGTAGCCGCCAGTGCTGACGGGTACACAAGGTGAGCTTACACAAGATGGATCATCCCAGTCGTCTCAGCCAAGGTGATGAAAGTGCTCGGACCAAAACCTGGATGGACGTAGTACCCCCTCCGACAGTCAGTCATCTGTGCCCCCGTGGGTGTTCGCATCTCGGAAGGAGTTTCTGAGAGCGACTACACCACACTGCCACCAGCGGCCAGCCTTCCCTAGTATGCTAATTCGTTCATTGTCATAGAAATCGTTAATTTGCCCATCAGTTCCATCACTGATATCGTGTTCGGCATTCACTCATTTCCCCGCTGGTTCCCACAATCCACCAGTCCATCCACATTAACCACCTTATCGTCTATCTCTACCCGGTCGCTTCTTGTCAGCACCTGATTGGTCAATTTCCGACCAGGTCCACTCCCATCCACCATGTGGTGGGTCGATTTTCACAGTCAGTCGACTTCCGTCCACCAATTAATTGGACTAAAAACCACCTAGGACGGCATGACCTGTCGAGCAGCGCCTGGACGTTTCCAGGGAAACCTCACTTTCTTCGTGAGTCTGCATGGCCCCAAATCGATTTTGAATTGCCCGCTGCGATCGAATTCCCTCATCAACGCTCAACCATTTTTGTCCAGTTCATCCACCCACGTTTGTTCTTCGTGGTCTTTCCACTGTACCAAAAATTCCCAGTGAGTCCGTCCATTTCGGGTTCTCCGTCCTGATCTGACATCTGCCAGAATATTTTCAACCTCGTACTCATCTTGATCCAGTGGCCCGTCCCAGCTGTTTTCGGGCAGCAGGGCTTCATCAAAATTGAACCCATCGTCATTTGATGCAAGATGGGTACTCGGTCGATCCGTGGAATTTTTTTACCAGCTTCAATGGACACATGTACTATCGGGAAGACATTGTAGTCCGTGCCCACGGTGATCAATTTGGTAGCATGGTCCCCGACTAGCTCTGTCACGCGGAAGGGGCCGTATCACGTATGTTCCGGCTTCCGTGCATATCCTTCTTTACCTCGTTCATCAAGGGAGAAGCTCACCCCAACTGTGTTAGAGTGAACAATATCTCAGAGCAGTCCCTCACCTTGCATGAAGCCCTTAAGTATTTCCATGCAGGATTAGGTCATCTAAATTACGACGCCGTGGCAAAGTTGGCGAAGGACCCTAAAGTGGGATAAAATAAACGGATACGAAAAAATTGAAATGTCTGACGTGTGCACAAGTAAAACAAACCAAGAACCCAAGGTCAAAGAAGAATAGCGGCGACAACACCCCAACGGACCGGATCGGGGGTGTGATTTGTTCCGACCTCAAGGGACCTATAGTTATCATTGGGATGTCCGCCGACCAGGTTATGTTGGTTCAAGGCGTTATATCAAGTGGCAGAACCTGGCCTAGCAGGCGACCACAGACCTGGTCAGTGAAAAAGAGTCCGTGGAAGAGGATCTGACACCTATGGTGGCCAGACCGGAGTAGCAGACACACTTCCAGAATTTTGACTCGGAGCCGGTCGTCACCAGGTCAGTACGAACATACTGATCTGATAAGTGCACCAGTAGCTGAACTAATCCTGCCCACACCGTCTACAAATAATAAGGAGATTGGCGTAGAAGTGAGCCAGGTAGGGGCAGCGGATGCAGCAACTTCCGACGATGGTTAGCCGTGCGGAGAGAATGATTCGGAAATAACCGAAGCTGACTTGGATGAGTTAACCGAAGCTGACCTGGATGGGAAAGCGAGTCGGCCCTTGGATAGACAGATGGAACCCCTTTCCGATGGTATTGTTGGAACGCCGGAGGTGGATGGCTCCGCTGACTCAGTGGAAACCCCTTCTGCGGAAGAGAATGGACTGACCGGACCGAGTTTACATCCAGGAAGGGGGCAACCTGTATGTCGAAGGTGTAAAGGACCCGATGGATGGAAGTGATGTTGCGGCCGACCAGGTTTGCATCCACGAAGGGGGCGACCTGTATATCGAAGGCATGGAGGACCAGATGGCAGTGCTGCCCGAGGTGACACCCTGTCCTCCGGCGGTCACTATGGAGGATTTACAAGTGGGTGACCCAGAAATGAATACCCCAGAAGCAATCAGCAGATTTAAGAATAATATATGGAAAAGGAGACATCTGCTGCTCGTCCAGGGTAATGTGTTACCCCCAGCTGCCCATGGGCGGTGTGTGGCATCGACAGAGAGATTGCGAAGCCAGTAGCACAGCGGTGTCGACGGGTTTCCCCCCAGTACCGGGGAAAATTGTCGGAGATCATCAAAGGACAGCTGGCTATCAAGATCCTCCAGCCATCCACCTCGCCATCGGCCTCGACCATCGATATTAGAATCCCGCCCTGGTCGGAGACGTGCTTACCGAAGGTGACCCGGACCCAACCGAAAACCCACGGTTTTTGGGCGGCGGTCATACTTTGATGATATTCTCGTGACGACTACTTCGTGGAACTTGTTGTGTGAAAAGTCTAGCAATTAATGGTTCCGTGTGAAAAGTGGAAGTCTCTCGATTAGTGAGGTGAAAAGTCTTTGGGGAAAGACTAAGGTGACCTATTTGGGTCCCAAAGTCTCGATTGCTGGATTAGAAGCCAAACGAAAGATTTGGAGTCTCTAAGCAATTTGACATTACCGCGGTCTTTGAAGGTTATGTAATCCTTTTTAGGAGCCAGAATTACTATATCCACTTCATCGAAGAGTTTGCAATTTCCTCGGCGGTGCTGTATGAGTTGCGGGAGGTGGACTACCATAAGTTGTGGGAGCTGGATCGCCAGGAAGGAGTGCAGGCCAGGGCAACTATTTATGGCCAATGAGAAGACGGCTTAAGGCACAGAACGAAGAAGAGTAATTTTTAACCTAAAGGCGTATTTGAATGGGAAAATGGAAAAATTTAGTTCGGAGCAAGCCAAGGAGTGCCTTAATATGGCTCTAGAGTACGAAGTGGATGAAGATGGGTTGCTGTTCTTTTATCGCGATTCTGACCAGCAAGACGCTGAAAGGGATACGTCAGCAAGGCTGGTCGTTCCGGCCGCCTAACAGTCGTATATCCTTCATCATTACCACGGAAGATTGGAGGGCGGACATCAGGGTATTGGACGGACTTACAAAAAAATTAAGGCACACTTTCACTGGAGAGGTCTCTACCGCAGCGTGCATGCGTATATTGGAAGCTGCAATATGGGCTGACTTGTTTACTGAGCCAGTCATATCTAAGGCAATCTTCTCTCGTACGACCCAGCAAGTAGCTCAACGCTACGAGGAATGCGTGTTCAGACGTTTTGAGTCCAGCGAAGTCATCAGGCATGACCGGAACCTGGCTTTATGTCGGATGGGTTCAGGGCGTTCAATAAAATCTTGGGTCAGAAACAAAGTGCCACCATGGCATACTGCCCGAAAGCGAACGGGAAGGCCAAACGGATGGTGTAAACACTAACCCCGGCCATCAAGATATATGTGGTTAAAGCCGACCAGCAGGATTGGGACGAATACGCCGAAAGTCATGTATCGCTATAAATTCGTCTAGCGGTCGAGTGAGGGGAGATACCCTTTTAATATGGATGGGACCCTAGATCCACCTTCGAGACCTCAATCCCGGTGGGTGCACCAGGAGCCGTGATAAAAATGCTCGTCGCTGGAGAATGAAAGTCAGCGTCACCACTTACTTGCTCGATAGCAAGTGAACGAGCGTTTCCGACAGGCTATCCAAGACCGTGCTGACCGGAATAACGACCAGGTCAGCCCCCATGGGATAGAACCAGGTTCCCGGGTGTAGTTATACCTGCTGACCCAAGCAGGCGGCCAGCTCGCCGACCCAAATCCGCCCAAGTCCGGGACGATATGACTAGGGCGAAGGTGGCATTAGGAATGCCAACGAGAAAATTGCATCCGCACCGGTTCTGAAACATTTTTAATCCGGAGAGAGTGCCGGTGGTCATCATTTATGCCAACAAGTTCACCAGCCAAACCCTAAAGACCATAAAGTGAACTATGGGTTGATGAACAATGAAGTTCTGGCTTTGCTACGTATCTTGGATGAGGGTTATACAATGTTATCTTCCCGTTCGAGTAAGGTGCTATCGAGGCCGTCGACGTTGTCTTGGCTCCTAAATGCTAATGGAATTTGGGCAGATAGGCTGCACTATTGTCGCAGTGGTCGTGGAGATTATTAAGTGAACTAAAGAAGAAGAAGAAATACTAGGGGCACTAGCGGCCACCATCACTCCAAGGGTAGAGGTGGTAGAAGCGTTGATAGCGATAGCCCCAGGAAGCAGCCACGTCAGTATATCACACTCCCGTCGCCGACGGTAGGCCCGACAGAAGAATTAATGGGTCTGAGTTTCGATGAGTCAGCCAGTGTCAAGAAGGGAGTGGGTTGTTACAAAGCCCTATTGGGGAAGCTGCCCGAGTGGGAGGTGGTGGCCGTCGCCTCTAAATTCACGCCTAACATAACCGTGTACGAAGCCAAATATCGAAGACTTGTTGCTATGTCTTGAGTTGCTGTCCGTCCGGACACACCGGTGGATTATCATTTGTGGTAATTCCAATTTATTGATCAAGAAATCACTGGAAAGATTGATTGTAAGGCCCCCAGGCTGAGAATGTTGAATGGCCGTGTTATGTCAGATTTGATGAAATGGCCGGAGCATGAGATGCTGCACGTTCAAAGAGAATGGAATAGAAGTGCAGATCATCTGGCCACCTTAGCCATGCGGGGCCAGGCTGGAGTCACGGTTTCGGATCCAGCTATGTTAGTGGGACCTGCAGAAGCCAAGTCAATCGGTTACCCGAACTTATCAGGACAGCAGACACTTGTGAAGTAATTCAAGTGAATGCCGTTACCCGGTCGTTCGTCGACCGCTAGCCCGGTGAAGGACGCAGGAATAGTGCAGCAGCTGCGGGTCGAACGGCCCTCTAGTCAGCCACAGCTTATGCCGCCGGTCATGAGACGAAACGGCCACCCCCACTGTCCGTCCCACCGGAATAGTTACGAACCGACCCAGCTTAAGAAATTGAGTGTGTGCACCATATAGTGGTCGCCGGCCAGCCAGCTGGATCTGCACTTCATCAAGCAAAGTCAGCGTACCGTGAGATAAGTCTAGCCGTATGCCGGCGGGCATCATGAAATTCATCCCCGAAATTGCTACCTGCCCGGGTAACCTTCCTGCCAGGCGGTAAAATAATATACCAGTGACCCAGCCAGTGTCATATTCACTTTTGTCCTTCCTTGGGTCATGTATGAGTTTTCCCCTATTCCAATACACTATTGCCTTCTGTGTCTCATCATTTCACACCTAACCATACGAGCAAAGGTGGTGTCCATCATAGAGACTTCTGCACCAGAGTAAAAAACATCGATGCCTCCTGGTTATTTATCTTGCCGCTAGCTTTGGCTTGCTTGAGCCACTTGTCAGGCGAGTGGTACTTCCAATAGCCCCGTGGTCCACCGGGCAATATATTCAGCTCCATAACCACTTCAGACAAAGAATATTCATCCATTCGTATACTGTCCACCAGGTACAGGTCAGCATTGCCGTCCGGGGGTCGGCGAACGTAATCGTCAAACTTACATGTTTGTCGTTTTTTTGTTACGCTTTGCTTTGCTTCTCGATACAGACATATGCATAGATACTAACACTAAACCGCTCGGCTCGAACCAGAGTACAACCTGGTGAGCGATCCCCGGTGGCAACATTCCAGCATGTTTATTCGGGACATTTCACTTCTCCATCTGGTTGTAGAACTCCTCGATGGGGCAAAGCTCAGCATCGTGCACATCCCCGCACGTCTTGCAGGTGAACAGGCAGTGTTTTTAGCCGGATGTCTTTTCCTTTCGAACTTCTTGCAGGTCGGTCGTTGCCAGCATCTTCTATCATCGTGATTGATGGACCCGCAGTAGGTGCATTTTCGTCTGGGGTAGGCCTGGTCAGCACGGGCAGGAAAACCTTTCTGCTGCCCTGACGCGGTCGGGACTGCTGACCGGTTTCTACCGAAAACAGATTACGATATTGCTCCCCTTCCGATTCGCCCCAAGACCGCTGGTATGCATCTTCAGAACTGGCGGCGTCCGATTTCATTGCGACCATGCAAACAGCGCGGGTGGTCCTGGTTGATAGTGATTTGCTTCCCTGATCCAGGTTAAGGCGCGACCTGTACCTGCCCGTTCCGACGGCTGCTTTGGGGCCTCGCGTCTTCGCTCTCAGGTACGTCTGTAGAGTTAGTTCCAGCTCATTGGCATTCTTTAGACGTATCAAAGCGAGCTGGTCGGCCAGTTCCCGATCATCGAGTCGAGTTCTTATGAAGTGCTCCACATGTTCCCGGGCAGCTTCCGATCGGTTAACGTCCTGCTTGACCGGTATATTGGTCCTCATTCCCGCAACGTTGAGCCGGTGGAAATATTCCAAGGGGGTCATCCGCTCTCTTGTTGGTGTGGAAGTATTGGCGAGCCACTGGCATCCTAGACCCACGGTACTGTTCGCTAAATGCTTCCATTAGTTGTTTCCAATCGTCTCGATCCTCTCGGCTAAGCTGCTGGATCCAGGTTTTGCTGGTCCCTTCATGGGCTCTCCGAAAATCAGGCATTTATCATAGTCCGGCGTAGGTCTCTCGGAAATGCTGACTTCGTCTTGCTTAACCATCCCCTATCCTGGTCGTCGTCCATGTCTCGGCAGGTAAAGTCCTTCATCTCGGCCGTCGCCGACATCCTGACCCTAGTTATCGCCCCAGAGTCCGAGTCAAAATCCTGGGCAGATGCCATATTGACCCGGCGATCCATACCTAAATTAGGTCATCTGGGTCATAGTGGTACTTAGCCGACCTGACCGATTCCATATCGATGTCACTAAGTGACGGTCTTCTATTAGGGGGTCCTTCAGGTCGGCGATCTGAACGGCGGCCGGCGGGTCAGCTTCGTGCACACTCTCTTTTGACTCAACCGATTCTATATCTTCATCCACCATATCTCTGGTACAATGCCGGATTGGCTCGGACGTCTGTTCCTCCTGGGAGGTTGGCTGTGTGGTGGGGCCGATTTCCAAATCCATGACCGAAGTCTTGGGCGGAATCCGGTTACCCACTGGCCCGGACGACCAACTATCGGAGGGGGTACTCCGTTGATCCTGATCAGCATCAGAATCAGATGAATCACCATTGTGGTGACTGATCTGATCCTCCCGGTCATCTGGCCGGTCTTCATGCGCGTCAGGATCTATGTTTATCTTCATCTCACTTTGTGTACCCGTTGATCGGGGGTGGTTACACTCACTTAGGTGGACTCGGTGACGAAAACGATGATCTTGATCAGGTCGGAGGGGATGACCTTCTCGAGACGGGGGGGTGTCCTCGGGTGGAAATCTTCACCGGAGAACGGGTTGGGGTCGATACTTAATCAGTATCTAGGCACTGATTGGGAAAGTTCGTCCGATCAGGCCAGCCAATGAGAGAGAGATAATAAGAAACCAAGAAAACGCGATCAAACCACGATCTTCTGCAGTAATCCACAAACGTTATCTCCACAAAACCTTTTCCAATTATTGACGTGTTCAAACACGTGTGCGTTGAGGGTGAGGTTCGATCACCTAAACAAACCCGTCGGGGGTCTTCCGGTAAGCCAAAATGCGTCTAAGCGCGTCTTAACCGGGAATTAGTTGAGCAAGAGGGGACTAGTCAACCCTGTGCTCCCAATGACCGCAACACGTGGCGGAGCGACTCTTTGCTTAGGGGGAAAATCAAAACCTCGTGAGGGTGTTTAACCCAAGTAAATCCCGTCGTGGGACTTCCGTCGAGCCAAAGTGCGACTATGCGCGTCTCGTCCGGGAATAAATGAACGGGGGGAGCCTTGTTAGCCCCCCGTTCCCAAAAGTAGCGCCAAGTGGCGCAACGACTTCTTTACTTGGAGGGAAAACAGAACCTGATATTAATATTATAAACCTAAAAAATCCAGTACCAAATGTAACCTACACCAACCTATGTGGCTTACCTGACACTTCTACCTTGAACTTCTTGCCACCTGATTTATTCCAGCATCTTCGTAGAACGTTCTTCGTTGATCTTCAACCTGATTCGTACCCTTTTCTGACTGATCTTCGACTGATCCCGATCCGGTCCTCGACTGATCATGGTCAAACTATGCCGATCTTCACCATCTCGATGTCTTGACAAACAACTTGGAAAACACTTGAGATCTGCCCCTCGGACACTGTCCACTTCATATCCAACCCGGCTTGACTGAAAACTTCATCTGCCTTTGCATCTGGACGCCGGTTTGGGGCTGATCAGCCCCGATCGTGATCAGCACCGCGATTAGCCCCGATCGTGATCAGCACCGTGATCGGCCTATCCAAGCCGGCTTGATTGAGAGCTTCATCTGCCTTTACATCTGGACGCCGGTTTGGGGCTGATCAGCCCTGATCGTGCTCCACACAACGATCGGCCGAGTGATCGGGTGTGATCAGGGGCGATCAGCCGTAGATCACTTCGCAAACTCTCTTGGTTACCGTCGCAATGACTTTGCGTGCTCCCTCGGCCATATTCTCGGCCTTTACCCCTTGTCGGGGTAACAAGATCGCATTGATTCAGCCGATCGGGCCTGATCGGGCCTTCCCACATCACTCCTGGACAGATCCGTCGGTCATCACCACTTGTCTTGACTTGGTATTATTCGCACAGCTCCCATTCCACATGCCCAATTCCATTTTATATCTGATCTTCGTATCTCTGGGGGCAGAATGGGGGCAGAATTAGTTGGCTAGGCCGATCGGGCCGAAACTTCGTGTCATAATCAACTTCACCAGCTGCACTGTTCATAAATCGGTTAGATGACTGCCTCCGATGCGTCATGTCACCAGTTGCTGCATTTCCAACTCGTTATACATCCACGGGAACTCCACTTAGTAAACGTGATCACGATCGCGATCGTGATCTCCACCGTTCCATCAATGTCTGGGACTGGGCGTAGTAACAGTACTTGGCTGATCTCTTCACATCACAAATACCCGTTGTCCGCCACCTTTTCGTCGTTTATACGATCGGCCTTTCCCACCCATCAACTGTCTCATGTTGATGGGTGTCCCATCGTCACCAATCAACGGCCATGTGTGGTCCACCTTATTCTCAACATTTTTTTATCGCTTTACCACAGCTGGCTGTGTGGCCCTGTATCAGGGTGGCCAGCATTGGACCGGCGCTGCTCTTCTATAAACGCTCCATCATAGCTGAGAACATGTTCTGAATGTGGTCCGGCGCCTGGTTGGGGCTGTTTATTAATCTTTGAATCCATTTTTCGCCGTTTGTGTCTGTACAATCCACCTTCGTCCGTACCTGGTCGCCACCCGACCGTCCTTTATTTGGGTAATCTGGCTTGTTCATTCCCCATGGTGGTCTTCCCCCTTCCGATCAGGAGTACCGGGACTCTTGATACCTCCAAACTTGGTTACAATTGCCACATGCGCTGCTCCCTTAGGGCCAAGCGTCATACGGGAAAAACCCACGGATGAATCTGTCGAATCCACCTCCGATGGGGCTGACTCGTTTAGTGAAGAATCAGAATGCCCTCCGACCGTTCTGCCTAGGGCGGCTAGTGGCTTTCGTGGTTGACACCATCTTCTGAGATTCAGCGCGACCTACTAAAGGCACCAGGCGATCGTGTAGTGCACTGGTCGCCACCTTCAGCTTGTCCGCTTCCCGGTCGAATAACTGGTTTGGATCGAATACACCGGTATCAATGCCGGCTTGTTTGAGCTGGTCGAACATTCCTCTAATAAGGGTCAATTGACCACCAGAAGTGGATAGGGGATAGACGGGACCCTTTAATCCACCCAAACGTTTAGGTCGGGTAATCTTCAGGACCTCACCCGTCTGCAAAAACTGACCCAACTCTTGAAGTTAGTACGTCTGCTCTAGATCGGCTTCCATGACCTTATGCGGTAGAGCATCCATATTTTCTTCTCCTTCCTCGAAATATAGCCGATCATGAGTGCCTCAACCTGGACTGCCTTACGGGGTAGGTGACCTGGATCTAGGTCAGCCAGACTCCGGTTGTATCCAACCTTCGGTTCTTCCTCTTTCTTTATTTTTTCTGTTTAATATCCATTACACATACTTGTTTATTCGGATCATGGTCGAGACCATGACCCTTCCTCGGACTATAGTGACCTGCTCAATAGTCCAATCCGGATCCAGCTGAACCATAGTGACCTGCGCTATAGTCCGGGCCAGCACCAGTTGGAGCCTCAAGGGGAGGAACTTCTTCTTAAATGTCGATCTCGTACTCCCCCAATCCGAGTCGACCATCACATCCGTCCATCTTCGGCAGCATTGGGGCGCTATGCTTTCCCCAATACACCTGACACAGCATCCTCAAAAAAATTAACCGGTCTTGGTTTTTCGTCCACTAGGGACTCCAGGGTCACCAAGCGATCCGAGCACGCGCACCATTGTGGTGAAGTCGCTCTCGGAAATTCTTTCCGAAGGGCGAAACACCCACGGGGGGACCAGAACACTGACTGTCGGAGGAGGTATTCTGTCCATCCAGGGCTTGGTCCAGGTCAGCTTCGAGCTGGCTGGACCGCTCACTTCAATCACATTGGCTGTGACGACTGGGATGAACCATCTCTTTAAGTCTCACCTTGTGTACCCATCAGCTCTGGCGTTTACACTCTCCTGGTGGACTCTTGGTCGAAAAGTTAATATGCCGGTTAAGGCAGCGGGTGGGCGGAAATCTTCACCGGGGGGCAGATTGGCGCTATAATTGGTTTCAGTATACCTCAAATGCAGGGCCGAGATTACTCAAATTGGCCGGCCTAACTAAAGACAATAAGGGTGTTACTCCACATAGACGTGAGCTCCAAACAATACTCCACGATCTTCCAGAGTAAGCCAAAACTTCGCCTTCCCTTCCAATACAATGTTAACGTGTTTTCTAACACTGGCGACTTGAGTGGGTATACTATTTCCAAATGACTCCCGGTCAGGGACTTCCGGTCGGTCTCTTGTGACCTTCCCCGGGCAAACCAGTGGCAACTCGAGGGGACCTTATTAACCCTCTGTTGTGATCCATTAGTGACATGTGTCGAAAGAGAAACGTATGCTGATTTTATCCCTAAATCCGATATGAACCTAAGCTGTACCCCACATAAAATATAGTGGTCGTTTCTCGTGTACCTCACACCAAATAGGATAGCTTGCTGATTGTCTTCAACTTATTCCTCTTGGCCAGCCGATTGGCCAACGATGCCTCACCAGACTGCCACAGGGATCTAGCATCCCTGGAGCCTTACATACGCCCCATGTCTGCCTGCACCACCTTTATAGAAAAGCTCGAAGCCCGCAGGTCAGTCCCGGGAAGCACGGCTGACCTGACTCAGCACGACCGAAACCACGACTAATCTGGTCCAACTTCGCTGCACTACTCCCTGTAAGTCCGTGCCTCCGTACTCGCCCTTCATTCCTTTCACATCCATGTGCCGGTTCAGCACCACCGAGTTCCTCTGTCCACTATTCGCAGCCATCTTCCCGACTTAGTAGCTGACTGCGGGCAGCTAATTCAGTCGACATTTTAACCAATCAGATTGAAAGGATTATCCTTTATCTGTCAGTTAATCGATACCGGAGCCACTTCACCGCATGTCTCCCCGGGCACCTTGAGCGTGATAGGCTTCTCTTCTTCAAAATTTGCTTAAAAGCTTTCATCGTGACCCTTTTGGCCCATAATTTGTTCAAAATCCATGTTCATGGTGCAGTAGTTGAACCTAGGTCGGTAGACGAAAACAGCTTGATGTAATTTTGGACGGAAAATAAAGTTAACAATGCAATGTGAAATGAGAAGTGTTTATCGAGTATCTATTTGGTGCTTTCTGCAAGTTTATCGCTATTCTTGACTTAGAAAACAAACCCGCCGCCCCAGAAAACCTCTCAGCAGGTAGCTCCGACTTTGTGTGTCTTTAAATGTAAAATTCACCAAATTTAGAATTTGGTCCCCCTCATACCGGTATTAACCGAGTTTACCAGTAAAAAAACATGGTAATTTCATTTTTATACAGGGTTTGAATAAACCTGAATAAAACCTAAATAAAAACTACACACGTTAGGTAAAGCTTATAAAAATGATCCAATTTTATGTTTCCGATTATTGCTTTCTGTGTTATTGGCATTCGGTAAGCGGCGATTGCATGAGGTTGAAACTCTGATATCTGATGAACCTACTAGAGCACACTGGGGGACGAACGTCTGTGTATTGCATGAACAAGTACTGCCGGACTGGGAATAATTAGCTCTTTACTATATGACTTGCTGCACCTTAAAAAAACATGTTCCGTGGATCTCGAACATCTAGCCAGAAAAACTACCGTATTTTTATGTAGAGAAGCATCGCACGTACTTGTCTACATAAAAGTGCTGCCGATAAATGCCGCGCAAATCTTTTGCAAGCGAAAGAGTCACGAAATTTCAAGGAACAACTGGTTGGTTCTAGAAGATCTCCAATGCGAAAGTAAACAAATAAAAACGCAAAACGTTTGCCTTCGCTCGTTGAACAATGAAAGAATCCCAAAGCTTATAGTGTGGCCAAAGGCACGCATAATTTTGCCTCTTATACTGTACTCATGTAAAAATACGCATAACTTACATGAGTGATAAGGCAAAATGAGGGCCACATGCGGCTCAGCAGGTCTATCGCTTCTTGGTATCACGTAGGTTAGGCGACAGTACGCTGAGGTATAATCACGAACAAGTTCATGTGTCTGCTCCTAATGGAGTACTGTAGTACCTATTCTTAAACAGGAGTAGAACACTGCAAACGTGTGTTGAGTTTCGAGACTTTAAAAATAGAGATGCTAGAGTAACGAAAAGCAAAATAATTGTGTATATAGAATTCTTCGCACGTGTGGATGCGTAAAATGGTTTAGGTTGCCTTTGAGAAACAAGGATCTGAAATTTAGACTCGATTGTCACTATGTCGACCAATAGACTCCCTGTGATTGGCGACTGTGCTTGCATCGAATGTTTTTTCAATGACTTCGGCGCGTCACGACTTAATTTTTATCTAATAATCGAAGGCACGGCTGGCCTTGTCTCTGTTTTTAATCGCTAGATTCATCCCACGTACCCAAGCAAAGAAAAGCGGTTGAAAATCGCATGCGTCAGGATCTCCATACGTTTTGTTCCCGTCTACTGGAACGCTACAGTCGTCCGTGATAAGTGCACCTATATTTTCTATTATCCCTGTCACATCTGCACGTCTCTTATCCGTCATGATAAAGTATTGTTTTCTGTTAATATTTCAGGAACGGACGTATCCCCTCACGTCCAATTTTTCACTCCCACGTAAGTTAGCACAAGCAGCTCGCAGTATACACAAGCTCCCATTGAACCCAATACGTGCACCATACTGCACTTGCAATACTCCGCTCGCTTCAACATCGACATTAACTAAAATCAATACGTTTTTTTTATCACTGTTTTTGTCCATTTGAAGTCTCTGTGCAAGTATACAGTAACGTATGACTAGTCTGACTTTCGAGGCTTAAAGTTCAACTTGAGCTTCCGTTTTTAGTAAAATGGCACCACTACGGTTGGCTCTGGTTATTTTAAGCGGTTCGTGACGACATGGAGAGTTTCCTCCAATTCCCCACCGGTAGTTTCCAACTTTCCCTGCCCTGAACAATCCAACCACCGACCCATTTCCATCATCATCATCATCATCATGTTCAATCGCGTGTCCACTCTTGTTGATAAAATGTGGACTTCAGTCGCGACCACCGAGTCCGATGTCGACTACAACTTGGTACAGACGCCGTCTGTCAACGGCAGGCCCCCGGTGGTGGAAAAAGGCTTTGCTTTGTCGCTTGTTTTGTTCCAAGCAGTGTGTCTGCTCTTTTTCGCACTCAAATTCGAGATGCCAAGCCCTCAAAACTCGGCTGCCAACTCTACCGGTTCATTGAGTTACTATCCATTGTACATGGACGTTCACGTCATGATTTACATTGGCTTTGGCTTCTTAATGACCTTCCTCCGCAAATACAGTATGAGTGCCGTTTCCCTCAATTTTCTCATCGCTGTGCTCTCTTTGCAATGGGGTATCATTATGGTCACGATGGCGCACCAAATCCTGGGAAATGAGTACTCGACCCAAATTCTGGACATGCCATTGATGATCAATGGCGATTTTGCTGCGGGTGCCGTTCTCATTAGTTTTGGAGCCGTCTTGGGAAAAACAACCCCGACTCAACTTGTCTGGATGACGTTTCTTGAGCTGATTTTCTACGCCATCAACGAGTACATTGTCCTTGAGAAGCTCCAGGTCACGGACGCTGGTGGATCCATGGTGATTCATACGTTTGGTGCCATTTTTGGACTTGCCGTGACGATTGTCATGGGAGTTCCAGCCCCTGCGGATCAAGTGCACAACACCTCTCGGTACCATTCGGATGTGTTTGCTATGATCGGAACACTCTTCTTGTGGATGTATTGGCCGTCTTTTAACTCGGCTCTAGTGAGTGAAGATGGGTTCCAGAAAGAACGTGCTGTCATGACAACGGTATTAAGCATTGCTGCTTCTTGTGCGGCAGCTTTCGGGGCCTCGAAAGTTTTGAGTCATTCGAAAAAATTCGATATGGTCCATTTACAGAATGCGACACTTGCGGGAGGCGTTGCAATGGGTACAAGCTGCAATCTCGCTATTAGTCCTGCTGCTTCGATTACTGTGGGTCTTGCAGTTGGCATTGCATCCGTCGTGGGGTATCGATTCGTAACCCCACGGTTGGAGCAAGTCCTGCGAATGTCCGACACGTGTGGTATCCTCAACTTACACGCGATGCCTGGTATCGTTGGTGGATTTGCTGGTGCATTGGTTACTTTCTCCGCTTCTGATGACAATTATGGAACTAGTTTGACATCAGTCTACGCAGCACGTGCCTATCGCTCAGCTACTGAACAAGGTTGGTACCAACTGCTCGCCATTGTCTCGTCTTTTGGCATTGCAGCTCTGTCTGGATGCGTAGTTGGTCTGTTCTTGAAATCATCGCGATTCCGCCAGCAGAAACAGAAATATGACGACGAAGAATGGTTCCACATGCCGGAGGTCTGCGAGGTGTAAGCATCCATTTTTTCGTATTTTTAATCAATGTTTCAGTAAGTGCCTAAATATATATTCCGTCGATTTGAGTCAACTTTTGGATTTTTTCCCTTTGAAAAAAATTTAGGGAGATTTTAAGAACCTTGCATTTTATAAGTTATGCTCACGTTCAAAACTGGCAATGTCCTAACAAAGAGAGTTTGTGGTCGGCTAGTAATTAGTAGTAATATTATTATAATACCTAACTTAGCTAATATTAATAATATATAGCACCAAGCATGCTGCACTCATAAATACGGCCAGTCAGAAATATAATTGGGGGTATTCGCAAGGACAAACGAAACATCGACCACTCCGAGAACAACCAGTGAACAATCAGCACGATTTAAGAAGGTGACAACGTCCAATCTTCCAACGAACAAGGGCGAACCTTTGTTGCAAACGTCGTGACTGCTGTTAGTGCTCAAAACAAGCTTCACCTCAGTCGAACGGCAACTCATTGACAAATCAGCACCGTCACCTTCGCAAATAAATCACTACCAATCTCAGATTATTCCATTGTGCTCGTGTTCTTGAAAAGTGCTTGGCAAAACCTTTAAAAATACCGAACAAACTGACCCGACAAGACACCACACGGACGCACCAGATCGATCTACAGTCAATCAGCGTAAAGCTAAGCAGAAAGCGGAACTGAGACGCAGTGTATCAATCATCTGACACATTCCAAGTAGGAAAACGAGGTTACAAGAGGCACAGGAATAAAACGCACGAAATGTAAACACAGCACAGAGCAGAGCACATTATCTAACCCATCAAGTTTCACATACACCACTAAAACCCCATCATTTCGTTCTCCTTTGAATAAAACCTCGTTGGATATTCCCGAGCGTGAGGAGAAGAAAGAGGTCAGTAAACAACATGCAACACACTCGGGCGAGGTTTACCCCCCCCCAGATTTCCCTATTGAAAAGAGATTTCAAAATGAGAAACCTTTTCTTCGCGTGTCTAGGGTTACAGGCTGCCATCAAGCAGCCTCCAGTTGGTCGCAACGTATACAAAACTCAAGATATATGCACAATGCAACTCCGCCCACGTGTACAATGCAACAGATCGGTGGATTCTACTCCAAGTACCTCCTCGCCTGTCCCTCCATACGAGGAGATCCCAGTCTCTCTCTCCCATCACGCCAGATGACATCTAACATCGACCGGAACATCACCGTATCATTCGTCTGGTCAGCTTACAAGGCATCCGGCCCTGCGCGCACGCTTTCTCTTGCTCATAGAGTTTCATCATAGGCCGCTTTCAAGGGAATAAATATTATTATGTACAGACACTACAATTTCTAAAAGTTTTGTATGGAAGTGAGAGAAAATACTGCTATAAATTAATAAATACCAGTAAAATTTTATTACGTATATAGCCATTTCAGGTAAAATATATACCGGTAACCAGGCGTTAGCATCTCCACCGGTGGGTCTTAACATCAGGTCGTAATCTAAGAGTTAAGACCCTGTGGCTGATCTCGAGATTTGGATGCTTCTTCACGTTCTGAGGACTGCAAACCTTTAATCAAGCGTATTGTATTTGTCGAAAGTAAACCACTGAATTAACGTCACACTCCAGTACCACGTAAAGCAAGCGAGCCGGCCAGTGCACGAGAACTCCACAAAGGTACGTGAAATAACTAAAGCGAAAAATGCCACTTTATCCAAACGGAAAATAGGAACGTAACAGGAAACAGTCGTGATATACCAATCCCCTTGTTGCAACGTCCAGCGTGTGTAATGTTAATGCGGGACCGAAAAACACCCGAGTCCGCAAGAAGGGTCACGTAAGCGCGTCTTAAGTATGGCTAAAAGTAAAAAGTGATTTATTTATGTAAAAGTTAAAAATCTACACTAGAAAGACTTAACCTGATTTTCGTGTGACTATGCCCTTCGTCAGTCTTGTATACTTGAAAGTTAGTATAGTGGTTCTCAACCACGTACATCCTTATGCAACCAATTTCAACACTCCTTCCAAGTCTGTCGGTAGGCTCAGCACTTCGAAAATTAAATGTAAAAATATATCGTTCACCGCTCCATTCATATCGTGAACTTAGCCATCCATAACTCCAGTTATCCCAATATAGCTCCAGTTATTTCAAACCAATTTGCTTACGTAAGTCATCCATCCGGGGTGCATCCAAACTTTTCGTGAGTAAATCCGCCACCATGTCCTTTGTCCCAACATGTTCCGGGTGCACACTTCCTTTCTTCACATAGTCTTTCAGGAACTTCAACTTGACGTCCACATGCTTGGTGCTTGCGGCGCTGGCTTCACTCTCCAGCTGCTTGATCGCCGCCTGGTTGTCAATCTTAAGTACTATCGGCGTCTTCGCTTGCACTCCGATCTCTTCGAAAAATTCTCGGACGCCTAACACTTCTTTCCCACTCATCGCTGCCGCTACAAATTCGGCTTCGGCGGTCGAAAGTGCCACCGTCCCTTGCTTCTTGCATGTCCACCCCGCAATAATTCCATTAACAAACGTAACACTGGCACTGACGCTCTTTCGGTCGTCCTTATCCGCAGCAAAGTCTGCGTCACTATATCCCACAATTCGCAATGGTACACTCCCACAATCATCATGCGTCAACTTCAATTTTAGTCCTTTCGTACCATGCAAATATCGTGCCACCCGTTTCGCCACATTATAGTCATAAAGGGTTGGCGCATGTGTACGGCGTGTGGCATGATGAACCGCAAATGATATGTCAGGTCGAGTACAGCGAGATATCCACAGTAAACTACCCACCAATGACTGAAAATTTTTCACACTTGGGCCGTTTCTATTAGTTCTTTCAGGAAGCAATTCATTTAAATTTTCATCCACGTCCGTGCTGGTTATGGGCGTGCGCACAGGGTTTGAATTTTTTAACCCGTGCTTCATCAACATTTCCTAGATCGTCAGCTCCTGATCAATCCGATAACCACCTCCAGGGTCTCCTTCAATTCTCATCCCGAGAAATTTTTCCACTGTACCGAGATCCTTTAACTCGAGAACCTGCATTTCACGAAAGAAATCTTCAATCAATCTTTCACAAGTTGCCGTAACCAGCAGGTCGTCAACATAAACACCCACAAGCGTAATCCCATTTCCATTTGCACGCACGAACACACACGTATCCGTCAAGCATTGTCGAAACTTCATGTCCACCATAGTTTTTCGCAGGTGCTCATACCATAAGCACCCCGCTTGTTTTAATCCATAAAGATTTCTTTCCAACTTTAATACAAGATCACGCGTACAATTTACGTCAAACTTTCTTAACACCTCGCTTGAGATCACCATTCCTTGGGGTATCTGCAAGTGAATTTCACACTCCTCTTCGGTTCCCGCCTTAGGGTATGCACTAGGCACATCCCCGTGTCTGGCGGGAACCTTCCACACCAATGACATGATTAAAATAATGTTCACGTTGTTCAGCTCCATGACAGTCGAAAACGTAAAAAAATAGTCCTCGCCAAAAATCTGTCGATCACCACGAACAACAAGACGGGCCTTGTAGCGTTCTACCGTTCCATCTGCACGTAACTTGGTCTTGTAGACCCATTTTGTTGGGAGGGGCTTCTTCCCGTCCACTCTCCTTATCAGCTTCCAAGTTTTTAGTTCCTCCAAAGCACGTATCTCCGCTTGCTCCACTAACGTCCACTTCTCTGCTTGTGTACTTTTGTGCGCTTCATTGTAACTCTTCGGGTCCGGAATCGCAGCCATCTTACTGTTCTTGTCACTGCCCGGACCCATTACTGCAAGCGCGTACATGACTGCTTCATCCGGCTCTGTCAAAACATTTACTGCCTCCTTCGACCCCCGGCCTTCGCTTTCGGACGCTTCTGACAGCGTCTGCGGCTTTTTCACCTTGGACTTCTTCGCTTTTTTCATCCGTAGTTCCTCGAAAGCCGCTGCCTTTTCAGTTTTCTTCGTTTTTCGGAAGGACTTACGCACATTTTCTTGCCCTTCACTCGTCCTGCCACCTGCGTCACCTTGTCTGGCGCCTTCTTCTTCGCTTCCTTCACTTTCTTGTCCCTGCTCATGCTCCTGCACGGTGCCTCCTTCTTCTTCCTGTTCACCCGTCAACGCGCGTAAGATCAACTTGTTCGCACGTTCGTCGAGTGTCTCGATGTGGCTTACATGCCTGGTAGTAATTACCACCCTGTCCTTGAGCAGCAAGACTTTGTACCCCCTAACTTGGTCGTTCTTCCCTAGAATTTGCGCTTTCTCAGCGCGCTTTCCAAGAGATTTCTTACGTGGGTCCCTCCAAACCATACATGGGGACCCAAACGTGACTATGTCACCAATGTTCACCGGTTTTTTCGTTAACACTTCTATCGGGGGCGCTCTTCCTGGATTAGATCTGGTCGGACTGCGGTTAAGTATATACGTAGCATACTCAGCCGCCTCCGACCAATACATCAGTGGAACCCCAGATCCAAATATCATGCACCGAACCATATTAAATATGGTTCGGTTCATCCTCTCTGCTTTCCCGTTGGAGGCAGGGGTACCTGATTCTGTCACTTGACGCCGTACCCCGGTCCTCTTGCAAAATAGTTCCACATTCTTGCACTCCCCGCCTCCGTCGGTTCGCAACACATGAATCCGACAATTGAATTCACTTTCAAACCAGGCGAGGAAGTGCTCGAACATTTTCGCTGCCCTGTCCTTCGTCGGGGCCGCGAAAACGCGCACATAATTCGAAAAATGATCAACAAATACCACGAGAAAACGGTTTCCACGCCTGTCGCGGGGCGTGATGGGCCCTTTCAAATCACTGCATATAACCCCTCCAATTCTGTCAATGGGCGCATTCATACCCGAGTCCTTCTGGGGCTGCTTTGAGCGCGTTCCCTTTCCCTCTGCGCACGTCAGGCAATTCGGACGGGAAAAACTCGTTATCTTGATCCCGGAACCTGGCTTCTTCGCCAATTTCTCTACCGAGTCGTAAGATAGATGCCCGAGGCGCGTGTGGAAATGGTGTAAGGATCCTTCCTGTACATCATTTCCCGCTTCCTCGTTCATCACGCTCATCACAATATCTGCGAATGTTGACTGCATCGCCACCCCATTCGAGATTAATTTGGCTATGAAAATTGAACCAAGTAATTCCACAAAGAATAAAGTCTGTTCGTTCATCTTAATTTTCATTTTTCCATCTTTATCTTCAAAAATGCACCCCTTTCTCTTGAGGCATCCAAGCGAAATCAGTTTTTTTGCCAGCTTAGGGGCGTAATATACTTCCGTGAGGACGATGGTCGTGGCCGGTTCTTCGGTGCTTCTGAGAGTCACCTTCCCCACCTTAGCCACCGTTAAGACTCCACCGTCCGGCAAAATGAGGCTCTCGTGGTTCCCACATTCCACCGCATCTTCCAGTAGGCTTGGATCACCTACCAAATGACGGCTGGCGCCACTGTCCACGATCCATACGTCATCCTTGTCCAATCCACTTGTTTGCCTAGACTTTTTCTCTTCGTCCGTGGTCGCAAGGACGAATCGTCGCTCATTATCCCCATTAGCCTTCCGGCTTGGATTGTTTCCTTTCTTGGACCCTTTTCTTTTGGGTTGCTGGGGGCAATATCTCTTGATATGCCCCTCATTTCCACATCCGAAGCAAACCTTATCGCTCTTGCCCTCGGCCACATTATTTACGAACGACCTTGCACCTCTTCGAGGCCTTTTCTCATCGTCTTCGATTTCCTGCGCCCAGGCCACCAACTCCTGGGCGTGCTGCACGTAATCCTGCCTGAGAGGGTTATATCTAACCATCAGGGCCACTTTCATGTGTGGTACTGCATATTTCACCACATTTTCCACAATCAGTTTATCAGAGAGCTCACTCTCTCGCGCTAGTGCAACCAAATACAGCAGATGTTCGGTCCAGGATCGCCGGGGATCCTTCTCGGCCGCGAACATTGCCGATGCTTGATGGTGTGACAGATTTACTTTGAACGCACTGTTCATCTGTTCCAGCACGGCGTAAAGTGTTGGCGTCATAGCCCACCATACACCAATGTTTGACTGGAAGTAACGTAACGCCATGCCTTCCAGGTGTTCGCCCAATTTGTTCACCTTCAACCTTTCGTTCCATTGGAAACCAGATGTAAGTTGGGCCACTTCCAGTGCTTCGAGGAACAGGTAAGCCCACTGCTTAAAACCTGCCCCTAGCCCCTTGTACGTTTCCGTACCATCGAAATTCTGTATGGTGAGCTTTGCAAGCTTCACACCATACCCCATATTTCCAACATTTCCGTTTCCAGCGGGTGCCGCCCCTGGCGCCCCCGAATGCATGTGGGCGCCTTCCTGTTTCGTTTCAAAAACTCCTGGCACGCCCTGGCCTATACGTTCGGCCTTGTTCAGTTCGTCAAGGGTCATCCTTCCACCAAACGGTCCGTGATTACGAAGGCTATCTCCAAAGCCGTTTGAGGACCGTGACTGACCCAAATCGTTTGCGTGCGCGTTCTCCATTTTTTCAAGGCGCTTGTCGAACTTTTGCATGAATTCCATCATGTTCGTTATGGCCGCAGCCAATCTTTCGTCCTTGTCTTCGGACATTCTTGCGGTATAGTACAACCGCGATTCGATTTTTCACAGCGTGGGAATTCCACGAATCAACCAGCACAATTACCCTCTGCGTAAGGGGACTTTCACGATTCACAACTTCTTTAACTTAAAACAGTAAAAAATCGAACTTAAGATGCCCTTTAAAATTGGGCTCATAACCTGTCGAAAGTAAACCACTGAATTAACGTCACACTCCAGTACCACGTAAAGCAAACGAGCCGGCCAGTGCACGAGAACTCCACAAAGGTACGTGAAATAGCTAAAGCGAAAGATGCCACTTTATCCAAACGGAAAATAGGAACGTAACAGGAAACAGTCGTAATATACCAATCCCCTTGTTGCAACCTCCAGCGTGTGTAATGTTAATGCGGGACCGAAAAACACTCGAGTCCGCAAGAAGGGTCACGTAAGCGCGTCTTAAGTATGGCTAAAAGTAAAAGTGATTTATTTATGTAAAAGTTAAAAATCTACACTAAATAGACTTAACCTGATTTTCGTGTGACTGTGCCCTTCGTCAGTCTTGTACACTTGAAAGTTAGTATAGTGGTTCTCAACCACGTACATCCTTATGCAACCAATTTCAACAGTATTATAGGAATTTTCGGAGCTGCGTCGCATACACAACGGTGAAATATTCGGAGTTTACAACCTACCCGTTCTGATGTAATCGCATGTGAACAAATATTGGCGGTCCATCGTCTGATATTTTTTTGGAATAGCACACATGACTGGGAGTCAAACTATATTGCATTATTGCTTTTCTAAATTGACCAATCATCACTTGGATAACTTTCTAAAATTGTATAGAATAGATCACACGACTAGAGATGCTCTTAGGCTCAATAATATAAAAAGCTATTTCTACGCTAGTTTAGGGTGTCCTAGGGCTGTAGAATGGGTTTACGCTTCGAACCTTTCAAACGATTCCTGTCAATCTAGATCGAAAAGAAAAAAATCGTTGAATACGTATGTATTTTAAATGCTGTATAATACGTTTGCATGATAGAGTGTATTATACAGATGTTTGATACATACGGATCTATAGTCTTAATGCACAATTAAATTCAGATATCGATCTTGAAAAGGCGTTTCCTAGCAGACGTCGTTCTTGTTTTGATTGCTAACTATATGACTCTATTACATGTCTTCGAACCAGGATACGAGCTCTACACAGTTCCTCCATTCGTTTACATCCACGGGAATTGTCTCATCTCCTCAATCCTTTGACTCTTTGGCCTCGATTTCACCAAATGCTGTCTATACGACTGGACGAGCTCTCAGGACACCACAAGAGCTGCAAATTCTACACGCTGGGCTTTCAAAATATCCGCCCGATGCCTATGATAATGTCACATGTTAAATAAAAATCGCTGCGACGTTACCAAAGAAATGCGCGTGGCGTTGCGTTCGAAGTTAGGGCATTGGGGTATCCGAGCGGCCAGACATCAGCATCCAGTTACGTCACCGTCCCAAAGCGTATGAAGATCGGACCGTATCAGAAATCTACGTCGATGGAGCTAGAAGAAGCGCGACTTGCATCTCTTTTACAGGACAATGTCCAGGCGATGAACACGATTCATGCAAATTTGGTGAACGGTCCACTCGAGGGCAATCGTGCCGAGATGCTAAGTTTCGAGACAATTGCGACACGGTACTCTCTGCGTACGTTGTCAAGATGTTCATAAAGCATTTAGCACAGTGAAGGGCTAACCCTTGTTTTGATTCTTTGACTCAACTGAGCAGCTTAGCGTATTTGGCGGAAACGCATGCTGCCTTGAGTAGCAAACAAGTACCGCATGATCAAATTCAAAAGTTTCAATGCTTCCACACTGGACTCTAACGGTTTTACACGATACCGTTCAATTATCAAGCCCAAATCTTCTCTTAGGTTGAGCAAAAAGGAAGGATCGGGCTGAATAGTGCTAACCAAGAGAAACGATTGTTCAGCGAGTGGCACAAGTCCGCGCTTAACGCTCTTGAATATGTTGGATCATTCTTGCGACTGAATCCGAGCGCCGCTGCTATAACGTTCAGCACCTGTCCGGAGCATGATAGAAGGCAATGTTTTCATCATCACGGCCGATCTCGCACTCCCAGTTCCACCGCCAGTGCCAGCACGAGCTGCAGCTTCTGTGCCTCAGAGAATAAGTTGTAGTCTTCACACAAGTGTCATGTGGACTATCTGCGGCGCTTGAGGCCAATGACAAAACCGTCGCTTACATTTTCATCTAGGAGCTCCTGATGAGTTTAAGTTAGTAAGAGGAGTTTCTGTTAAAGAGAAATTTCATGAAGGTAGCTAGCTAAACCTGTCTAATAAAATCAGCGCGATTAAAGCAAACCGTTTCAACGGACATGTAGTCACCACCAGGTCGACTCTACCGTGCAAGCTCAGCATCTGGATCATCTAGATGTCTGGAGAGCAGCTTGATATTTTTTAATGGAGGGTCGCACTTAACTGTGTTGTGGTTAAAGTAGTGACATGCTTTCTATTTGGGTTATGTTTAATGGCAACATGCCCTTATTTGGAGCACTAAAATGACGGTTACGCATGGCCTTTGATACAGTATTGGGTATCGATAGTATTCACCGCCAGAGTCCATCTAGGTTCTCGATACTGATAGTATTTAACGTTCATACTAATCTCGGTACTACAGTAGTACCATCTATATCGGTATCCAGAGACAATATTTTGCCTAGTATTGACATTGAAAAGTAGTCGGAGAGTTGATAATGATATTAATGTTTTTACACCCCCATCTTTGTAGCGTCACAAGGCCTAGTTAATGTATCGTTTAAAATTCAAGCAGAAGATAAGGAGGTGGACAATAAATTACTGGTAATGATAAGTAAATACTAGTAGAATCTATATCTGCTTACTATCGAGTATGTCGAGTAAGAAAGTGTCAGCACCACCACCACTATCATTATGTTTTATAAGCAATTATATATAGGTAGACATTTTCATGAACGAATATGACCAAACGTAAGCAAATTTATGCAAAAATATTAACGATACGGCTAGATTCCAAAGAAGAAGTAGAAGAGCATTATGGTAGGGTATTTTTTCGTGAATGAAAGCAGTCTTTTATGTTACAGAAAAGAAGTCAAGAAAGGCAAACAACAAGTTGTGCTAACCTTTGATAACTATCTACTAGGATATTAATGACTAAATCGCAAATGCTCCCTCACCATCCGTCCGTCGTCTTACAACGGCAATAGTTCTCCATGGTGGTATGCAACCATCTTCTGACATACTTTACTTGTGACCACTGCCATGGATAGACTGTCTATGCAATTACCGGGTATTAATTATATAAGTCAAGCCCCGGTACAAACTACCGGTACTAATTACCGGTATTCAGACCAATATTGGTGTAAGTACCGGTATGTGATATCGGCCAAATCCAATTTCGGTACTAATTTTGGTATTCCAATACCGGCCATGTTAATTTCGGAAGTAAACAGTACTGACGTGGTAATTTTAGGTATCGGTAGGAAACTATAGTATCAGTATCATCAAATTTTGGTACCAGTTCGCAATTTGCTCCGTGGAGCACAGGTAGCACAAGATCCTCCCCTTTTCTTGGACGCGAACTCCAGAGGCCAAGAAAAGCTAGCGAAGGATGATCTCGGGGCGACGGGAGTGGGGACTACCCTCGTATGCTCAAGGAAAAGCTTATAAGGCGTGCCGTCGAAGCGCACGAGTTGGTCAAGGCCGTCTATGAGGGCGACCCAGCACACACGATGGTGAAAGCCATCATTCTGAACAACGGTATCATGGATACGATGACGTTGAAGGCATATGGTACGCAGTGCCCCCCCCCCCACCAAGGACGGAAAACTCCGGTAGTTCAAGCAGGAACAGCAAAAGCGGACAAAGCAAGCGAGCGAGTGAGCGAGGATGCAACGAATCAAGAGAGTGTGAAGGTATACATGGGACAATATGGGCACAATTTTACTACCCGTTTTTCTACGAGAACATAATCTAGATCTCACCATACCTAACTCCCTATGTGATAAGGTAGCTATAGCATCATTTACTACTGGTAATTGACTAATAGACTTACATTTATATATTCTCACCATACCTAACTCCCTATGTGATAAGGTAGCTATAGCATCATTTACTACTGGTAATTGACTAATAGACTTATATTTTAGTTATATTTTGGTACCTGCTACTATTGTACCGGTGCCGAAACGTGATACCACACACCCCTGATTTCCCCCGATTGAGTATTTCTGATTGGCAGATTTCTGCTCCACCCAATCGGACTTAGGGGCGTTCTTATAAATGTCCCGGGGCGGGACTCCGTCCCATATCCGGAAAATAAGAATCGATCTCTGGACAATGATATATCCCGTTTTTTGTATTTAATGTGTACTAATGACGACAGTATTTGACTTGAAACGATAGCATTACTGTAAGAGAACCATCCATTTTGTTAACAATAAACGGCAATAACTGTCACTACGTAAGATAGCGCCGTTTTTCTAATAAGAAACAATAAAGTATAAGGCATAGAAGTAGAAGCAAACTTATCCGTAATTGTAGACACTGAACAGTGACTGACTTGTAATTCTGATGGGCTGAGCCCGTCCCAGTCCCAACGTCCCAAAATGGCCCTGAGATAAAGCCAGATGGTGGGACCGATGCCGTCCCGACGCAACATAACCCCAGTTGGCTGAGCCAATCGTTGTCGCTCATTTCGTCGGGACATTTTGTAAGAACGCCTCTTAGTTAAATGTGGTGGAGCCGATTTCCAAATCCATAATTGAAGTTGTGGGGGAAGTCGGATTCCGACCGGCCCGGACGACCAATTATCGGAGGGGTTACTTTTTTTTATCCTCATCAGCGTCAGGATCGGATGAACCATCACTATGATGACTGATCCGATCCACCCGGTCTTCTGACCGGTCATATAGCATGATAGAATCAATTATTAGTTTCATCTCACATTGTGTACCCATTGTTATTCGGTGGTTACACTGGACTCTAGATGAGGAAAATGTTCCGAATCAGGTCGGAGGATGTGACCTTCTCGAGACGGGGGTGTTCTCGGGTGGAAATCTTCACCAGAGAACGGGTTAGGGTCGACACTTAAAGAAAATATCTAAGGGCACTAATCGGGAAACTTCATCCGATCAGGCCTGCCAATAAACGAGAGATAACTAAAAACCATGAAAAATCTCGATATAATCACGATCTTCCACAGTAAAACCACAAAGTTATCTCCACAAAAACATTTCCAGTTTTTAAACGTGTTCCAAACACGTGGGCGTGAGGGGTGAGGGTGTTTAACCCAAGTAAATTCCATCGTGGGACTTCAGTCGAGCCAAAGAGCGACTATGCGCGTCTCGTCCGGGAATAAAATATCGGAGGGAGCCTTGTTAGCCCACCCCGTTCCCAAAAGTAGAGCCAAGTGGCGCAACGACTTCTTTACTTGGGGAGGAAAACAGAACTGATATTAAAATTATTAAACTAAAATCCAGCACCAATATGTAACCTACACCTACCTATGTGACTTACCTAATACTTCGATCTTGTTTGCCTTACCACATGATTTGTTTGGTAACACCTCCAAACCGATCTTCAACCTGATTCGTACCACCTTGCCTGGTCCGAACCACCTTTGATCGATCTTTATTCTTCTGGGCTCAGCACAGGAACAACTCGGAATCACCTCGAGATCAGCTCGAGGCAGCCCGAAACCAACTAAGAATCACTTCGAGATCAGCTCGAACACGTCCGGAACCAGCTTAAGACCAACTTCGAGATCATCTCGAACCAGCACGAAAACAGCTTAGAATCACTTTCGAGATCAGCTCGAACCAGCTCAGAATCAACTTCCCTTGTCGGTCCAAACCTGCCTTCTATCTCCAACGTGCGTCAACCTTGAGAGGCCGACTCGAGATTAATCTTTATTTGAGGTTGGACTCGACCCGATTCCTGGAAGTCGATCATGGCCGGTCCGCTATCCTCGTAACTGGCATTAGCTGGCTGCAGCCGATATAAACTATACAAGCCACCGCCGCACATACTTCTTTTACGTACTCGAACTTCACGTCTTAAAGCTGATCTATACATAATCGCTTCATCCGGTTCAGCTGAGCCATTTACCGCCTTCTTCGATCCCCAGTTCTCACCTTCAGGCGCTTCCGCCGACATCTCCGGTCTTTTCGTCTTGAATTTCTTCGTCTTTTTCGATGGTAATTCCTCCAGAGCCACTGCCTCTTCCTTTTTTTTTCGTTTCCCGGAAGGACTTACGCACAGTTCCTTGTCCAACTGATTTAGTCGGTTAACCATGATCTCAACACCACGTCACTTGGACCACTTGGATCAGCGATTATCGGCTTCCATACTCATCTCCACCATAACCAATACACCAAACCATCCATCTTGCTCCGTCACATATACCTTAACCGGTATGCCTTTAAAATCCACTCGATCCAGCATCTGGATATTCTTATCCGGTCGTGATACTTGGCCGATCCACTTTTCCCTGGGACAGGGTGCGCTAACGACGACTTTAATACTTTTCTTCATATCTCCAGGACCCCGTTATCGTTCGATCCCTTTTGAGCCAGGTGGACTCGCCTTAGGTAGCTAATTTACACTTCCTGTCCATCCGTGATGGGTGCTTTCGAGATTATACAGCTAACGCAGCGGTGTGTACCATTCACATTTATATTCTTAAAATCCGCTTTACCACAGCCGCCCCTGAGTCTGGTCGCTACCGCACAACGGTAGCGACCTGATCTCACCAAGCACGGTTCTCCTTTCCAGAAATGCTCAAACACTTTTGTCACCACTCTGGTAAAGCCTGCCGATCAGCAATACTAACATATCACTTATCTTCATGACTCATCGCGTGGTCGTTTCGCCGGAGTCAACATCAACATAAAACAGCGCTGATACATCAAATTTCCCGCGTTTCATCATCGCTTCCATAAAAGCATTGCCACCGTACAAAAGTGCCCGCAAGCATACCCTGTCGTCCTCATGTCTTAGTCGAATAGAGTAGGGGTCCAAAAGTGTAATGAAATGAGGCCCTTACAGCACCGCGCTTGACATGGCTTACACCACCCTGTA
>MIQA02002387.1:0-23540 GCA_001887855.2 Sclerospora graminicola | reverse complement strand
AGAGGAAGTGGTGGAGGAAGACCAGACTCCAATGGTGGCTAAACCAGAGTACCGGACTCCTTCTAGAATATTGACGCGGAGCCAGCCATCGTGAACGTGCTGGCCGAGACTGTGCCCCAATCACTGAACTGGTTTTGTCCACTCCGTCGAAGACGGACGAACAGGATCAGGAGGGGATACAAGTCAGAGTCACATGTACGGTCACCTCCGATGCCGGATGGTCCGATGAGCAGCATGATGCTGGATCGACTGATCCGGCTGACCTGGATTCAGAAAAAGCCGGAGGTGGATCGACCGATTCGGCTGACCAAGTTTCAGAATTAGTTAGAGGCGGATCGACCAATCCGGCTGACCTGGATTCGGAAATAGCTGGAGGCGGATCGACCAATACGGCTGACCCGGATCCGGAATTAGCCGAAGCTGACCAGGTCTACATTCATGAAGGGGGCGATCTATACGTTGAAGGCATGGAGGATCAGATGGCGGCTTGCCTGAGGTGACCCCCTGTCCACCAGCAGTTACTATTGAAGTTCTACAAGTTGGAGACCCAGATATGGACACCCCGGAAGAGATCAGCAGGCTGAAGGACATCATATGGAAAAGGAAACATCTGTTGATTGGCCCTGGAAATGCACTTCCTCTGGCCGCCCATGGGGCGGTATGCGACATTGATGTGGGTAATGCCAAGCCGGTGGCGCAAAGATGCCGGAGAGTTGTTCCCCAGTATCGGGAAAAGCTGTCGGAGCTTATCAAGGGATTGCTGGCCACCAAGATAATGCAGCCGTCAACATCGCCATGGGCGTCGCCCATTGTAATCACTATTAAGAAGAAGGGGGTGGATATAAGGGGTGAACCGGCTGACTAAGCTAATGGTTTACCCGGTGCCGTTGATAAACGACTTTCTGGAGGATCCGGATAAAGTTTTGTGGTATCGCTCGTTGGACATGGCTAGTGGATTCTGGGTGGCATCTATGCACGAGAAATCTCTGCGTTTGTGACGCTTTTCGGTTTGTTCGAGTGGAACCGGATGCCGTTTGGCCTAAAGAATGCTCCGCAGATTTACCAGCGGCTAATAGATAACGCGTTGAATGGACATTTCAAGATCAAGGCTGACCAAGATCATGCCCTGGTCGGTGATGTGTTCGCCGAGGTGACCCGGACCCAAAACCGAAGGTTTTGGGGCGGCGATCTTACATTGATGACATTTTCGTGACAGCGATTACTTGGGTTTACTATGTGAAAAGGTGGAAAGTTGATGATTACGTGTGAAAAGTGGAATCTTTCGATTAGTGTGGTGAAGAGTTTCTGGGGAAAAAGTAAGGTGACTTATTTGGGTCACCAGGTTTCGATTGCCGGATTGGAAGCTAATCCGAAGGACCGAGTAATCTGCCTTTCCCGCGGTCATTGTAGGCCATGCAATTCTTTTTGGGCAGTTTGAATTACTACAGTCGGTTCATTGAGGATTTCGCGGTCTATGCCGCTGTTTTGTATGAGTTACGGGAGGTGGATTACCACAAGCAGGATCGGTAAGGAGAAATGCTAACCGGGCCAGCAATATTAGCCAATGATATGCTGCCCGGGTCGACAATATCAGCCAATGATATGCTGCCCGGGTCAACAGTATCAGCCAATGATATGCTGCCCGGGTCGACAATATCAGCCAATGATATGCTTCCCGGGTCAACAGTATCAGCCGATGATATGCTGCCCGGGTCGACAATATCAGCCAATGATATGCTTCCCGGGTCAACATTTTCACCGATGATATGCTTCCCGGGTCCACCATTTCGGCCAATGAGATGCTGCCGCGCCCACCCAGACAGGCAGCCGGCTGCCCAACTCCAGTGCTGCCGGGCCGGATGGCCACATGACCAGGGCATTGGTAGCCTTTGGCATGCTGAAAGCAAAGATGGCGACCACACCAGTCCTGAAGCATTTCGATGTTAATAAGGTGCCTGTGGTCATCATCTATGCTAACAAGTGGGCTATCTCAGCTGCCCTTGTGTAGGATCATGATGGAGTGTATTGTCCTGTGACGTTCACTAGCCGGACACTGGAGGCTAACGAAGTTAACTATGGGCTACTGGATAAAGAAGTTTTGGCTTTACTACGGATTCTGGGTGTGTGGTACACTATGCTGGTGTCTCGCCCTATTAAAGTATTATCCAGACATGGACAATTTTTTTTAGAAGCCCTATCATGGCTTCTTACTGCAAATGGAATTGATGGCCGGCTGGGTAGATGGGCTGCGTTGTTGTCTCAGTGGTCTCTAGAAGTGATCAAGTGCACCAAAAGAGAAGAGGAGATACTAGGCACGTTAGCGGCCAGCATCACCCCAAGGGCAGAAGTGGAGGAAGCGCTGATAGCCATGTCGCCTCGAAAACAGCCACGACAATCTATCACACTACCGCCACCAACAGTGGGACCAACTGAAGAACTGATGGTTCTGAGCTTTGACGGGTCAGCACGCGTAAAAAGGAAGTAGGCACCTATAGTGACATCCTATGGAAGCTGCCCGAGTGGAAAGTGGTCGCAGCTGCTTCGGATTTCACGCCTGGTATAACAGTAAATGAGGCAGAATACCGAGGATTGCTACTTTGCCAAGATCTGCTGACTGGCCGGATGCAGGGGCGGATCATCATATGCGGTGATTCCAATCTGGTGATCCGGCAAATCACAGGAGAAATAGACTGCAAGCCCCCCCCCCGACTAAGACTTTTGAATGATCGGGTGATGTCCACCCTGCGAAAGTGGCCAGAACATGAATTGTTAGGAACAATAGCGCAGACCGTCTGGCTACATTGGCCATGCGTGATCAGGTCGGCATCACCGTTTTGGATCCAGGGATGTTAGGTGAACTGGCGGGAATGAACAGGCTGCCGGAGACAATCGGACAGGCCGCCAAGTGCGAGATCCACCCACCCGGATCCAACCGTTTCGGAGAAGAAGAGTATGGCGACCAGGATTGGGAAACAGACATTCAGCCCCGACCGGATCAGGAGGCGCCCTGTAACGACAGAAGATCCCTCTAAGTAAACCTGCAGCTGATCGGGGCGATGACCAACCGGGGTTAACAGCCGAAGTGAAGGATGGAGTGAGGGATAAAAGAAGCATGGACGGATATATTAAATGGGAACACAAAAAGAAAAGGGTTAAACGAGTCAGGTTGCCCATCGCTATGGACGATTATACTTGTTGCGGAGCCGGGACACTTAAAATCCAGGATGATTGTAGGGCCGGCTGCGATATTGATTGCGCCAAGGATCTTGCCGGTCGATAGCTTCCAAAGATTCGGAAAGGGAGGTAGTCCGATCCGGAGCACCTAGGCCCGGATACCAGGTTCCGCCCTCGGCTGATATTTTTTGGTTCGCCAGATGAAGCATAAAAGGGGAGAGGAACAGGTCCAGGTCACATGCACCATCCTTGATGCTCTCCAAGACAAACGTACACAAACGGACCCACGCATCCGAGGCCCGACCACGCCGATTCTTCCGGGCGTCGAAATACACTCGGAGAGGCATGTCTTCTCGCCGATCTTCCGCGGAGATGAACAGAAAATGGGTGGATTCCCAGATGGACTGGGCATGGGCCGCAACGAATTTTCGGAACCTCGCTTGGAAGTCTGTGAACCATGGGCTGGACGGAAGTCCCATATCTGTCATCTCAGTGACCAAGATCTCCCAAGGCTTAGTCTTCATGAGCGAGTTGGGAGCTGGAAACATCGGCGAGACTCAAGTTTTTAGCTGCTCGACCGGCCAAGGCAGGATGTCGGACCAATCCGCCTCACTGAGGAAGCGTCCGCCGAGTAACTACAGAAGCGGAAGCATTGGAAGTGGCGGCTCAGGAGCCGGAGAGCTCCGCCGGATCTTGGGCCTGGCTGCCGGTCGAACGGGTCGATTTTTGGAACAGGATGGCCGGGTTTTGGTCGAGGCCTTGGAGGAAGGTTCTCTCAAGTCTTCCAGGTTGAGATGCAACCACTGATCGGGGATGTCATCCTCAATCTCCTCTTCCTTTTCCTTTGCCAGCTTGAAGACCGGCTTAATAGAAATCGCCAGAAATCGGGCAGAAGACGTACCAACTCGGGGCATGAATAAGAGAGATCGAAAATACTTGTGTCAGGTGAGATCGTGCCTCAACCGTTGTGCGGCTGCGACAAGACTCAGGCGCGGCTGTGGCGAAGTGACTTGTGAATTAATTAACGGCAGGTATAAAATACATCTGGCCGAGGGTGCCTTCTGATTGGAAGAAAATGCCGGCCAAGGGCTTAGATGCTGAATGGCAGTTGCCAAGTGTATCCACCAGCGGCAGGATGGTGCCAGGCATGGAATCGAGCCAGATGGGTGTGATCAAGGGGCTTGTGATTGGGCTAGCCGGAGATGGGCCGTCCGGATCAGGTGGACCGGATGACCGCAGATGCTGGATGACCGAAGGGCGGATTGTTTGGAAGGTGTATGTGCGAAGGGTCCTGAAGAGGCTGGACTATGTGGAAGACTGATGAGACGCCAGAGGTGGACGCTGGGCTGCTAAGGAAGGGTTAACGCCAGCGGCCAAGTGGGCTTAGATGGGTGGCTATCCAGGTCGAGCCGGATATGGGGTGTGTGGTACATGAAGGAGTATCCAGGTAGAGCTGGATGGCAGCCTGGATATATGGTGTACGGCACACGAAGGAGTATCCAGGCGAGCCGGCTGGTTTTGGTGTACATTACACCAAAGAGCATCCAGCTGGAGCCGGATGGTTTTGGTGTACGCTACACAAAAGAGATTCAGGTGGAGCTGACTGGGCTATTTCAGGTGGGACCCATAACTATCCAGCCGGGCTATTTGGGGTAGGTTACACAAAAGGTTGTATTGGATATAGGGATAAAAATCAGTATACGTTTCGCTTTTCTAAGACGCAAGTCGCTCACAGCAGAGGGCTAACAAGGTCCCCACTTGCTGCTATTCGTTTGCCCGGGGAAGGTTAAAGTAACCCACCGGAAGTCCCCTGACCGGGAGTCGCCGCATCGTGTATACTCAACTCAAGTCGCCCGTGTTTTTAACACGGTTTATCTCTTTTGGAAAGTGTGGTAACGTTTTGGCCTACTGTGGGAGATCGTGGAGTTTCATTTGGATTCCCTATTACGTACACGACTAGATTTACCCCTTTACTATCTTTGGTTTGGCTGGCCGATCGACTATTCTCGGTACCAGCTGTCCAGTATATAAACTTCAAGTATATTGCCAATCCTGCTCCCCGGTGAAGATTTCCGCCCAGGAGCTACCCCTAGTCCTAACCCTCGTTTCCCTATTCGACGGACTTTTAACTTTTCACCCTAAGGCCCATCAAGAGAGCGCAACTGCCAGTGCTGACGGGTACACAAGGTGAGCTTTTCGAACATGGATCATCCAAGTCGTCACGACCAAGTGACCGATCCAGCCGGCTGGATGCCGGATCGGATCAAGACCTGGATGGACGGAGTACCACCTCCGACAGTCAGTCATCTGGGCCCCCCGTGGGTGTTCGCATCTCAGAAGGAATTTCTGAGAGCGACTACACCACAAATGTGTTGCTATATAAATTTGATGTAGGAATCAATCATCTAAATAGTTGAAGCCCAAGACACCAGCATTTTTTAAATAAGTAACTATGAAAAATAACTTTAAATTTTCCGCTTTCGTTAGTGTAATCGACTCTTCCATAACTTATTTTTGTGAAGGCATTGGTGGGAGATAGGAAAAAAGGCGCTTGCCTTTTTTAAGGTCGCTACACACCATCACTTCAACTTTTAATCCCCCTTCTTAGCCATTAAAGCGCAGTACCGTAACTTTGTCGTATTTTACCATAAATTTCCCTTGTAAAAATGTTTAAAATGACATGTGAAACCATTTAAAACCATTGAGTCACCTTTTGAGGAAGTTTTTGGATTTGAGTCACCTTAAGGAATATTTCATTATAATAACTTATAATCAAATATTCACATTTCAGACAATATGTCTGAAATTGAACAATGATATTTACACTGAAATATCAGTTATGTAATGGTACCCCATTACATCTTTTATCGTCTAATATGGAAACCTGTTGGAGATCCGGATACCAGATAACGACCAAGTTGCTGGGAGGTTACAAAACCTGTAAGAAGTCACCCAAGACGCAGGCGTCTACGGCAGGGCCGTCAGGGAGGTGCGTCGCAGGGCGTCAACCGAAGGGCGGTTACAAACGTATAAATAGGAAAGACACCCAGGACGCGGGACATCCATAGCAGGGCCGTCAGGGAGGTGCAGACGCAGGGCGTCAACCGCAGGGCGGTTACATGCATAGATATGGGATGCAGGGCATCCAGACGCAGGGCGTCTATCGCAGGCCGGTAACGAAGTTGAAAAAACTTCAACTCGTATCTAGGAATTTGTATGTATGTATATCTATAACTAATTATAATAGGGCGTGCAAGGTGAGGTGCCAGTTGGCAATCTCACAGATGGTGCGTAGGGCGCTACAGTGTTAAGTGGAGTGCAGGGCACCTACTACCACCTCACCTTGAGTCCCCGGGGCCATTCAGGCACCGACCGTAACGGGGTTTATAGTTTACAGAATAAACTGTAGAAGTGCATAGTAGAAACAGGTAAATCTGTTCTACTATTACTATTACTAGTACCGTCAAGGGCGCATGAATTTGCATACCTCTCCCTGAATAAATGTATGAAGCTCCCGAAATGATGGATTTCAAGAACGGCGTAATAAATGCATCGTAGATGTCGCAGGCATTCTGACACGTTACTTTCATAGGGCTTAGGGTTACTACGTTTGCCCAGCGCGTATCGGATCCACATGAAAGTAGAGCGGATAAGGCACCTGTATTCACAATTTGCACGGAAGATATGTTGAGGATACAGGTGCTCGTTCGCCAACAACTGAAGAAATATGTTTATAGAGAAAGTGAACACAATTCATTTGCCTTAGTTCCTGATCAGTAACTGTTCTGTTTTTGCTAAGGAGCCCTAAATGGTACATTTGTACAGCTAAAGTGAATGTATCATTCTGGCCGTTTGATACATTTATTCAGGGAGAGGTATGCAAGTTCATGCGCCCTTGATGGTACTATTAAGTACTACTACACCAAGGTCATAGAACTGAAATGACTATAACTAGTGACGAAACCCAACAAAACATTTGAAGAAGATCGCACAAAGCTGGCAGCAAAATGCTCAGCCAATACCTGGAATTTGCATCTCCAGGAGCAGTCTCCGGATGAGTTAGTTATGGTGACACGACCATCTCCTGACAGACTATCAAATGTGGTGTTTATACCGACTGGCGATATTTTTATGATAAATATTTATCACAAGGCGGGTGTGCAATGGACAAGCATTGCAAAGCACATGGGAAAGGGGTCACACATAGTGTGTGGGGGTGTAAGCTCGCCCAACAATTTTGGACGAGGCTTTTTAGTTTTTGGAATGGTTGGTGGGTTGATAGTACGGATACACAGAACCATCAACGTCAGTTCGCTACATGGCAGGCGCTGGTGATCTCCACTGTTATGATGGGTCGATTACGGAACATATGTGATCAACAGGAGTCGGCGTGTTAGTAAAGAATTAATTCGGCTATCGTGGGCGGTGTGCTCGATTGGCTTAACATGGATGTGGCAGTTACGAAACGATACCGTGTACAGAGGCATTCATCGCAGTGCCCACGAACACCTGGGTCTCTTATGGTCAAAGGCGATCGCACAAATACATGCGGTAGTGGCTTTTAAAATGTCTCCGCCGCCGACGAGGCTGCGAGGAATCAGGCTAATGTCTCCACGGAGAGATGCAAGACCGACGGATGAGACGCACATGGACTCCTGACTTACAGGACGAAGCTCGATAAGATAAAGAAAGGTCTTCAACACTCTTTACGGAACTAAGTAGTAGTAAAGTGTAGCCTAATTAGTCTTTACCATTAGCTACTTCGAACATATAAAGACTAGAATGTAATCTAGGCTCAATAAACATGGAAATCGGGTCCTTGCTCGGCAAACCTTATTCTTCTTGGTCTGGTCGTCTGAAGTCGTGATCCGGTGCTGGGTCTAGGTTGTAAATGCACTTTAAACTGCTTAACAGTCGAATCCTGTCTTCGTCCACAACACTGCCATGAAAAAACACTTGTTCCCGGTGTAGCCATCGCCACTCCGACACAAGTTCCCAAAATCCTTTCCAGAGTCGTTCACTCTGTTTCACATCGAAAGTGTCCATACGCAGTTCTGGGTGTGGTGGCCCCTTGGACATAATGCTCTGCGCATCCTTGGACTTGATGTCCTTCAATCTTAGGTGAAAGTTTCGTTCTTCCACCTGCTTTTGTCCGCTAACTCGCGGTGTTCCGCCATTGTTAGCAATTACAAATTGCAGGTTGGCGCCTATGTATAGCATCCCCGCGGACACTTCTACACTCTTGAGTTGTCCATTCTGGGTAGCATCGGAATGATCCCTAGGGAAGCCTAGGTTAGGTGGCGCTACAGGCTCACCCTCACTCCGGTGCTGTCGTCCCCTCAGTATTCCTCTATGCGTTCCTTCTTCCATAACGGGAGATTGCGTCTTTGATCCTGGGTGTGATGGTCCCGAAGGCCCTATTTCACACCCTGGCATTCCTCCGATAAGAGCAACTTGCGAGGGCACAGTTGGGCTTATGTGTGGTGGCCCCGCAGGCTCTGCCACACCCCCAAGCGTCCCTCCCTGAGATTGCATCTTGAAACCTGGGTGTGATGGCCGCGTAGGCACTTCTTGACACCCTGTCATAACACCGCTCTTGGCGGCATTTGCGTGCACCCTTGGTCCTGGGTGTAGTGGCCCCGTAGGCTCTCCCACACCCCCAAGTGTTATTCTCGTTGTCGCAGGGACTGGCTCTATGTGAGGCCAGTCCCTATTGTTCTGAGCAGAGTTCACCGCCGCACTTAGCGCTGCTGACGGTGAACTTGCTTGCTCGCGTTGGCGGGGCTTGCCGCTGTCCGGGGAGGGGGGGCCTGGACCCATGCCCAGGCCGTTCGTCCATTGGTATCCTACGCTCCTGATTCTTCTCCAGAACGTGAAACTGTTTTTTTTTTTTTACGGAAACTTTATTGTAGCTAATAGCTGACACCAAATAACATTTCAAGTACTGTAGCATTTCAGATATTTGAAATTTTAGGTAACTTACATTCTTTTGTGAACTCAAATATTTATACCGAGTGCTAATGGATCCGAACGGCGCGTCTCCACCCGTCTCCAACTCGGTCAATCCCGTGCATCCAAGTGCAACTTCGACTGCGATGAACGCGCCAATATCTGATGCAGCTACTGATCCTACTTTAACTACCAATGGACTTGGAGATAGCGAGAATGAGAGCGAAAACGATGACAGTCGGGATCGCAAACGTCGTCGCTTACGACGTGGTGACGCGCCGGCGCCAGCTCGTGTGATTGAATCCTCAACTGAAGTGTATAATGACGACGACGTGGATAATTTTACAGTGGCACCAGACGAGACAGAAGGAGATGACGACTATGGGGAGCAGGCAGAGGAGCTGGACGAGGAAATTGTGGACGAGTTGGATATTCAAGAGAGAGAAAAACAATACTTTAGTGAAGACGAAATCGACGACGATGAGGATGGCGAAGATTTGGGCGAGAATGCAGAAATGTAAGGGTCTTGATATCTGTTTTTTTGTATGGCCTACCTATCTATCTATCTAGAAGTCACGAGATTGAAACGATGCCAACTTGCGAAATATTTTCTATAGGGACTATCGACGTATGGAAATGCTCGATCGATATGATACGTCAATGCTAGATACACGGCAATACGAGGACATGGATATGGATACAAGGAGAGCCGTGGAAGAGGAACTCAATCGACGAGATGCACGTGAAGGGCGCATGGCTCAAGTGTTTCAAGAAGATCAAGAAATGGAGCTTGATGATGCCCATCGACGACGCTTTCGACGTCCACGTGATGGCGAAGATCCATACGATGACATGGGTGACCACATAACGGATGACGAAGAGCTGAATCTCGAACACTTTGATGTACCATTGCGAGAGTGGATTGCCACGGAGCGACCGCGAAATGAAATTAAACGACGTTTTCGCCATTTTCTCAATACGTTTACCGATGGAAAAGGACGAGTCGTGTATCATGAAAAAATCGTCCAGCTTGCCCAGCGCAACGAGCAATCGCTCGAGATTGAAATTGGCGATATCATTCATAGCATGTCCATGGTAGCAGCGTGGCTCGTGGAAGCGCCGAAAGATATGCTGCAGATCCTGGACGAAGTCGCGCAAGACGTTGTCCTCGCGTTGTTTCCATACTATTCCAAAATTCATCAGCAAATTTACGTGCGTATCCTAGATCTCCCGGGTACAGAGCGGTTACGCGACTTGCGGACCGCGCACTTGAATTTCCTCATCAAAGTATCGGGTGTCGTGACGCGACGAACGTCCGTCTTTCCGCAGCTCCAGCTCGTGAAAGTCAATTGTCCCGGCTGTGGCGCCGTGCTCGGTCCCTTTACGCAGCAGTCGCAGCAAGAAATCAAGCTCACCGCGTGCCCCGAGTGTCAATTTCGCGGCCATTTCCCAGTCAATAGTGAACAAACCGTGTATCGTAACTTTCAAAAGGTTACGTTACAGGAATCGCCCGGCAGTGTACCCCCGGGTCGGGTCCCTCGGTCGAAGGACGTCATTCTAGTGGGGGATCTCATTGACAAGGCTCGACCGGGGGATGAGATTGCCGTGACGGGCATTTACACGAATACACCGGACCCGACGCTGAATCTACGGGACGGCTTTCCGGTCTTTCGTACTGTCATTGAAGCGAATCATGTCGAACGACGTGCTGACGTCCTTGGGAGTCAATTGCTCACGGTCGAGGAAAAGAAACAGATTTTACGACTCGCCAAGCAGCCGGATATTGCCCAGCGATTGATCAATAGTATTGCGCCTTCCATTTATGGTCACCAACAAGTCAAGACTGCGTTAGCGCTCGCATTATTTGGAGGGAAACCCAAGTTTATTAAGAATTCCCGTGTCCGTGGCGACCTGAACGTCTTGATGGTCGGCGATCCGGGAACTGCCAAGTCGCAATTTCTCAAATTTGCCAAACAAACGGCACCACGTGCGGTCTACTCGACGGGAAAAGGGGCATCCGCCGTCGGGCTGACGGCTGGTGTGTCGCGGGACCCGTTTACCAAGGAGTGGGTTTTACAAGGCGGTGCCTTGGTCTTAGCCGATAAAGGTGTGTGTCTTATTGATGAGTTTGACAAGATGAACGAACAGGATCGAACGAGTATTCACGAAGCCATGGAGCAGCAAAGTATCTCTGTTTCCAAAGCTGGCATTGTCACGTCGTTACAAGCACGTTGTTCAGTGATTGCCGCGGCAAATCCGATCGGTGGACGGTATAATGCTGCCCGCACGTTGGCTGAGAATGTCGAGCTCACGGATCCAATTCTTCAACGTTTTGATCTCTTGTGTGTCTTACAGGATAAAGTCGATCCCGTGAACGACGAGCGACTGGCAGACTTTGTCATTTCCAGCCACATGCGAAGTAATGCCAAGAAAGAAGAAGAAAGAGAAGAAGAAAGAGAAGAAGAAAGAGAAAAGACCGATGAAGAAGATGAACTCAGTGCCAGGACGCAGTCCTTGCAGGTGGCAGCGGACGAGACGAGCATGACCCTGGACCAGGAGCTGCTGCGCAAGTATATTCTCTATGCACGTACATATGTAAATCCTGTGCTTGCAAGTGGCCTGGATACGGGCAAAGTCGAGGCGTTTTACGCGCAACTTCGACGAGCGTCTCAACATACAGGCGCTGTTCCTGTCGCTGTGCGCCACTTGGAGTCACTCTTTCGGATGGCCGAGGCACACGCGCGAATGCATTTGCGCGATACCGTCGGGGACGACGATCTGGCGCTTGCGATTCGCGTCTTGACGGAAAGTTTGTGTGATGCACAAAAGTTTACCTTCAGACGACAATGGCGACGGTTGTTTCGACCGTACTTAACCTACCGTCAAGATAACAACGTGCTGTTACTTCACGTACTTCAGGAATTGTTTAAATCAGCGCATGCGTATCAGCAATTGCGGCTGCAAACGAATCTCCAGCGCAGCCGCAAAGACACGACACTGAGTGTCTTGCGCGATGACTTACTAGCTAAAGCCAAGTCGGTTGGGATCTATGATCTTAGTGAGTTCTACGACTCAGCAGCGTTTAAAAAGGCTGGTTTCCGCATCGAGGAAACGACGGATTCCATTATCAAGGACATAGGAAGCGGCGAATGAAAAGGGATAGAGATGGAATTTTTAGAGTTACCTTTACGTAGACTACTGACTGTCTGAGTGTCTCTTGTTGTCTTCTTCCTCTTCATCGTCGCTATCTTCATCCAATTCGTCCTCCTCGAAATCATATTCTTCTCCTACTTGCTGACCCGAATTCAATTCGGTTGCCAATTCTTCCAGCACTTCGTCAATCTCCGACACAACTTCCTCCACTAACGGCTCCGTGTCATTCGGGAATACAGCTCGAATCTCTCCCCGGTGATCCACCAAGAATTTGTCAAAGTTCCACGTCGGTGCCACTGACGTGCTATACTTGTCGGCGATTCTCTTGAAAAACGGATGAGCATTCTCGCCTGTCACGGGCATTTTGTCCGCAATAAAGAACGTGACGCCAAATTCCGCGTATCGTTTTAGAATGTCGCCAGAATTTCCAGGTTCTCGAGCGGCAAAGTCATTGGATGGCACAGCAAGCATCACGAGACCTCGCTCACGGTATTTTTCGTGCAACTCCTGCAATTGCTTTAATTGACTGGCGTGAATGCATTTTGATGCCGTGTTGACTACCAACGCAGCTTTGAACTGGAAATCTGAAGCTGTCAACCGACCATGAGGTTGGATGGTGGTGAAGTTCAGGAAACTGGCAAAATTTTGGGAGCGAAGCGTTGACGAGAAAAGTCGGTGGGGAAGAGATTTAGAGAGCGTAATGACGCGCCTGGTATTCAATCGAGCTACCGGTACAATCATGTCCTGGTGTGTCCACTCGGAAGTTACAGAAATATTTACACTCTTGAGTTTTAGATTCAGGCAAAACCGACCTAAACCGACCTAAGAGGAGAATTTGGATTGCAGATGACTTGGATACTGTATCTGCTGTTCTATTCTGGCGGCTTAAAATAGCAATACGTTAACGCAACGAGCTTTTGCGCTATTTGTATTACCGTTTTGTATAATAGAATAGGACAAATGAAATAGACATAGTGAAATAGTGTAGAGAGGGGTAAATACATGTATTTTGCACAACGAAAAAGTTGCGATATTTTTACAGGTGTTGCAAGACCCAAAAAACTTATGAAAAGATCAAATCGAGCCATCAAGATGTTGGTTCGAAGATGTATTTAGCTCTAAAAAGAAGGGGCAACTTAGTCTTGAAGCCCACGATTTTCTAGCGAAAGGCAAATAGGAAGCTATAGTCTTGTAGTGTAAGGCGAAGAGTAACCAGTAAGGCAAAGAGTAACCTGTATGTGACCCGTTCCGTCCCGTTGGTTTAGGGAAGAAAGATCGGAAGTAGTAAAGACTAACTCAACGATGTATTTTGTTTGGTTGCGAAAAGATTTATCTGGTTTACTTGATTTTCGAAGTGCCACATGCTCACTTGATTGCCGATATGATATGTACTAAACTGGAATGTATTAATACCTACTAAAGCTAGTAATTGGAGAAATCGTTACGTCACATCTTGACGATCAAGAGGGAAATGTATTACCGTTTAGTCAATAGATTCTTGATGTCTGTTAGCTGGTTTGTTACTGAGATTTTTGAGTACGCTTAAACGATATCCGGATATTTACTCTTTACATCATCCGGGATTCCACCGAGCGCCATCCACAAACTCCTCTGCTCCTTCTCGAGGTCGTGCGCGATTGATGCCACCAAATCGTCTTCTTTATTCGCGTGTTTTATCATTTCAATCACTTCCACATCCGTGTACGTCGCCAATAAGAGACGCGGAATTTGTACTAACTCCACACCGCTGTCACCGTATTCGGAATTCAAATCCTCCATTTCGTGAAACCACTGACTCACCTTTGGGTTGTTGAGGACATCAGCTGGTGGTAAGTCGACGATCCCAGACGCTTGACGACCTTTCGTATACTTGGATTGATATTCGGCACTTTTGGTATACATGTATTTGCTTTTTAATACATCAAGACTCGGTACGGTCTCCGACGCCCTAACTCGTCCACTCGAGCTGGCTATGTCCTTTTCAAGTCCCTCAAACCCACCTTCTAGATTATTCATTCTCTCTTCAACGCCGATGCCATCAGTGTCTTGCTCGTTCACTTGCGCACGAATATGAGGTGTCTTTAGGTACGATGTAGCTGAAGCTTTTGCAATAAAGAAAGCAGCAACAGTAGCCAAGGCCAGGACGGATTGAAGACGCATTGGGTTTGGAGCTCGAAAGTAAATTGATAAATGAGCTTCGAATCCGAGCAAGGATTGCACCACCAGCGAGATAGGCAGGGAATGATGACCTTGCACATGTTTTGATGGTGACACTGGACAGGTCCATGAAATCAAGTAATCTGATAATTACTGTACCATGATGCATACCGTATACGATACATGTTAAGGATTTGTTTTGGAATGTTTTTGCAAAGTTTTAATTAGAAAATGGGCAGGAAATTCCGGACAAAACGACACATCTGGGCAACGTGAAGGTCATCACGATGATCGGGAAGGGGTTTACACTGCCATCCCTCCCAGATCGTTAATATATACATGGCCTGTGGCCTCTATTTTCTCTGTCTTTCATCTGGGCGCGCGCCATCGATTTGACAATGGCGCGATGTCCACTCAAATGTGTCACATAGACTTTTTTGTATCTTTTACCCAAAACTGATTGGCTAAGAGTTTAGAACAATTTGTATGGTATGACAAATGTTATTCGGTAAAAACTTTCCACTATGGTATTTGTGGTTGCTTTTTTTTACTAGATTCGAAGGCAACGACAAAAAGGACTTTCGGCCCTGTTTTCTTTTGAATTCTTTTCTCAATAGTTTCCCGCTTTCGATGCAGTTCGCATCCCGGCTTTCCCTAAGTAGCATTCTTACTGAACGAGCAGCTGCACATCTTAGCTCTTTCAGAAAGATGTGCTGGTGCTGTACCACCAACAGAATTCGTGTTTATAGACTGCTCCTTCATCGTCGCCCAGAATCATTCTAAAGGGTTCAGCGTCATCGGGAAAAATGCGCATGAAAACTAAAACATTGTTTTTTGTGTAGCTCTCTCTATTTAAAAGGGGCGTGCGCTGGAAAATTTGGCTCAAGCAGATATACCGGGCTTACATGCCATGTTGTTGAGTCATTAGTATTAGTTTCGTAAAAATTACAGGCCAATATTTACTTAAACTAAGAGCACACTTTGCCGCATCAAAACCCGTCGAAAACGATTTCTCTAAATATTCAGTATAGGTACACCAGTGAAGTAATTAGAAGTATCATAGCACGTGAACCTTTTACAAAAATCAAGTAAACCAGTTTCGCAACGGGAAAAGATAGTAATGTTAGTTGTACAAGGTCACTAACACTGGTGAGTTTGTACAGAGTGAGATCATCTTCATGATTGAATTTTCGTCAAGAGGTTAATGTCAATATTTTGAATATTTTGTTTCCTGTGCTATTTGCTTTTGCTTCGGGTACATCGTATTGTAGTTTGACATCGAATACAACAATAAAATAAATAAATCAAAAAATGTCCTTCTACCGGTATCTGTGCGCTATAAACAGGCCTCTTAAAAGTACCGCAAAACACTAGTTGTGTCCGACAGTCATGTTCCCACAAAAATAATTTTCCTGAGAACCTGTGGAATGTGATGTTCCCCCTCTGACATTTTATACTGAACTGAACGACAAGTGTAATGGGGTACCATTACATAAGTGATATTTGAATAGGAATATCACAGTTCAATTTCAGACGTAACACCTGAAATGTGAATATTGGATTATAAGTTGTCATAATCCACTTTGAGAACAGATTCTGATATTATCGAATCTAACAAGTAATCTAATGATAAAAATATCATTAGATCGGTTTTATACTACATGTTACTATGATTAGTCTAGGTCTAATTATACTAGTTAGCTCTTAACCATTCATAAATATATTCACTCTTAAACTTACCTTCTAGTACTCAAGTAGCCTTAGGTATATATATTAATATATATACTTAAGTGATAGATTAATTAATACACTAATTAGTTTCTATCTAAGTTTATCTAAGGTAAACTAAGGAAGACCAAATTTACATTTGGTCCTACACAAATTGCACGCTTCCTCACTGCAATCTTACAGTGTAAGCCGCGTAACAGTAGCCCTGTTACACCTGGTAGCACTTTGTGGTCCGTCTAAACGACCACTGTTGACGCGTTCCGTTAGTTAACTAGCGGAACGAAGGTTTAAGAGCCGCTGGCTGTCATGACAACAGCCAGTGAACGTGAGCGTGAGCGTCAGCTCGCGCAAGACTTTGTTATGGAAAACTTCCCTAACTGGTCACCGAGTGCTATAACGACAGTAACCGAGATGATTCGGACCATAGGGCCCGAAATCATCACGATCCTCCGTGGCAAAACCTCGGAGGATGCTTTAGAAACGGTTTCCCGTTTCAAGAAAATGTACATCGACCCCCAGGTGCGCAATGCAATATTGCGCTCCCAAACGGCGACGGCAACAACAGCGCCCGCACCTAGTGCGAGCGTTGAAGTAGTAAAGGCGCGGATTCCGCCCTTTACTGGCGAAGGGGGTGAACCTCTTCGTAGGTGGTTCGCAGAGGTGGAGGATGCTCTCTCTGCGCAAAAGATTGTGGACCCGCGTTCACAAGCTTATTTCGCCACCACATGCCTAGGCGGTCGCGCCAGGGCATGGGCGATGAGCCGCAGATCCACTGACGGATCTGCGTTCCTGACGTATCAGGATTTAAAAGCTGAGCTAAAGCACAACTTCGAAGCTCCAGAAATGGAGCTTAGCTGCCGTGAAGAGTTCATGGAACTCAGGCAGGGCAAGCTGAGCCTACGTGCGTACGCTCAGAAAATACAATATTTATTGTCAAATATTGTATATGAACCGGTGCCTCCTGCCATGCAGGTCACCGCCTTCATGAAGGGACTGAATGACGGTCCCATCAAACAGAGTCTTTACCGGGTTCCCCCAAAGACTCTGAGCGATGCTATAGACCAAAGCATCCGGGAGGAATTCAGCATGCGTCGATCAGCAGCGCATGCTGGGGTTAGTCGGAAAGCGCAAGGGCCTTTCGACTTTAACATGCCGCCAATGCAGCATGTTAATAATAATAATAATAACCAAAACTTCCAATCGAGACGAAGTTCACACTTCGTCCCGAGACACCCACATCCGCGTCAGAATGCGGGCGGAGGAGGTCCAGAATCTATGGACCTATCGGTTGCAGTTGCCTCAACTTCGAGGCAACCGAAGAACAAGAAGTTCCTTCGCTGCAATCGATGCGCGAAAATGGGCCATTACGCCCATGAATGTATGGCGCCGCGTCCGGCGCCACGCAGTCAGCGGACTGGACAGTCTGCTGGCAAGCGACATCAACAGGGGCAACCCTCTGTTGATGCAAAAAACGTCAACAACCAGTAGGGGCGGGGTGCCCTACTGGACGGGTTATCTCACATGCCGACATCGGGCATGTGAGGATAATAGCCCCAGACGGGACTATGTCCTGTCAACGTGTGCAGGGTGAAGAGAAACCTCTCATTACCCTTGAATTTAGGCCGCATGGAAACGATGTCCCCATGCGTGCTCTGTTTGACACAGGAGCGTCAAACAATTTCGTTAGAACTGAGGTTCTAACGTCGTTGAATTTCGTGGAGATTGAATCTCCACGAAGTATGTTGTCAGTCCGGTTAGCAACAGGTGCGACCGTGACTATACCAAAGCTTGTGATTCGCACACGCTTCGAGTTAGACGAACTGTCGTTCGAGGACGAATACATCGTCCTCGATCTTGACGACAAGTTCGATGTGATCTTGGGCATCCCTTGGATGTCTAAGCATCAACCAACGATCGACTGGGTTAACCTGTCGATCGACTGCGGCGGTCTCACAGGATCTGATCACCCTGTGAGTAATCTGGCTGTATCTAATGATACAACCGCAGAGTCAGACAGTCTGGTGGGTAGCGATGGCACCACCAGATCTGATCCGACTAGATCAGCGGATGGTACACCCGCTGATCAAAGTCCAGAAGGGCTTGCACACTCAACGGACGAGTCGTTGCGTGTCAGTAATGTGTGGAACACGGGTGAAAACACCCCCGTGTTGAAGTTACTACGACCGATGACGGTCGTGGTATAGAGAATGCACACGCGGTGGGATAAACCCACCGTGAAAAGAATGAAACCGTCACGGAAGTAAATAACTTCTGTGTCGAAGATGAAGAAATCACGACTGAGAGCAGTCGTGAGTGCATGAACACCATGGTAGACAGTGGTCACCATGAAGAGAATGCCTTGTGCACGAGTGATGATCACCGGGCAACAGATCAGGCAATAGATCAGACGAGTGCGTCTGATCTCGCAGCTGTGTCCGTCGAGACGATCAACGTCCTGACGCAGACAGAGACCGGATTAGCTACCCAGTCTCTCACACTTGACAACCCTCCGAACCTAAGTTCAGATATGATGGCCCTTCCAGCCTTGAGCTGGAAGAAGTTCGTAAAGAACTTGCGAAATGATCAGATCGAACAGATCTGCGTCATTGTCGCATCTGATGAGGTTGTGGATATTCGCGAGCGAATATCCACTTTACAATTAGAACCCATCGGGAACGAACTCGTTCCCAACGGAAAGAACGCTGAGAACGAACTCGTTCTCAGTGATCTAACCAAAGTTCAGCGCTTTGAAGCGCAGAGCTGGGAGTCGCTTAAGGCGACTTCCCCGTACTACGAAGTACTTTGGGAATACGCTGACGTATTCCCAGAAGAAGTACCTTGTGAGCTTCCCAAGGATAAGGGAACGAGACACGAAATTGATCTCGTCCCCGGCACGAAGTACTGTGTCACGCGGCAATGGCCATTGCCGCGCGATCAAGTCAAAGCCATCGATGAGTTCTTCGAAACTCGTCGTAAGGCGGGACATGTGCGGGAGTCTACCTCACCGCACTCCAGCCCCACCTTCTGTGTTAAGAAGTCCACTGGTGGGTGGAGAATCGTTCATGCTTTCAATAAGCTGAACGCAGCAACAGTACCGGCGCAAACGCCGATACCGAGAAAGGATGTCATCATAGATGGCATGAGCGGGAGCACCGTTTTCAGTGCTCTCGACTTAAGGGATGGTTTCTACCAAATCCTTATGCGTGAGAAAGATATTCCTCTCACGGCTGTAAGCACCCCAAGCGGTATGCTTTGGGAGTGGCTTGTGATGCCACAGGGGCTTCGAAATGCCCCTGCCACCTTCAACAGATGCGTTACACATCTATTGCGCCCGGTGCGAGAATTCGCGCCGAGCTACTTTGATGATGTGTTCATCCATAGCAAGGCTGAACATGGCAAAACTGATGTAGGCGTTCATAAAGAACATCTACGTCAGGTGTTAGAGCTTATGCGCAAGCACAAGCTCTATGCAAATTTAAAGAAATGCACCTTTGGTGCACCTGAGATACCCGTTCTTGGCTGCTTTGTAGGCAAGAATGGAGTGCGCCCCGATCCAGAAAAGATCAGGGTGATCGTTGAATGGCCTCCGCCAACTAACGTTAAGGAACTTCGAAAGTTCCTCGGACTGGCGACATATTTGCACAAATATTCGTGCAACTATGCCGGTCTGATCCGACCTCTTTCTCAATTATTAAAGAAAGACGTCGAATGGCGCTGGAATACCCAGTGCCAAGATGCGTTTGATGCAGTCAAGCGTAGCTTGACTGAGGCTCCCGTTTTGGCAATCGCCGATAACGAGCGACCGTTCCACGTCGTTTGCGACGCGAGCGATTTCGCCATCGGCTGCGCCCTGATGCAGCGTGATCACGATGATCGTGATCGCGTGATTTATTACCAATCGCGTCAGCTGCGCCCAGCCGAGCGCAACTATCCGGTGCATGACAAGGAACTCCTTGCCATGAAGTATGCACTGGCGAAGTTTAGGATCTATCTCTTAGGAGATAGACCCTTCGTGGTTTACACGGACCATGCGTCGCTACGCACGGCCGTGAATTCGCCGCACATCTCTCAAAGAATGGCACGTTGGCTGTCATTCTTTGCGGAATACAACTTCACGGTTGAGTATAAACCGGGAAAGCTGAACGTGGTAGCGGATGCGCTATCACGACGCCCCGATTACGAGACGAAACCGTCCGTAATCGAAGCAACCAGTGCAAACGCAATACGTTGCACTGCTCTGTCGTCGCCGCTTGTGCGACAAGTACGTCAAGCGTACGAAACGGACGAGGAAACTCGCCTACTGATCGATTACTTAAGTGATCAATCTGATCGGAAGCGCAAGGAACTTCCAGAGTTCCTTCGCGCATGCGTGCATCGTTATCAATTGCACGATGGTCTGTTGCTTTACAGCACAGACCAAGATGATGTTAATCGCATTGTCGTTCCAAACGACGATGATCTCAAACATCAAATTTTGTTTGAGTACCATGATGCACCGATCTCGGGGCATCAAGGTCGAGAGAAGACGTATGCTTCTCTCGCACGCGATTTCTACTGGCGTAACCAATATAAATGGGTACGTAAGTACGTCCGCGCTTGCGAGATATGCCAGCGCGTCAAGCCTGCACAGTCCGCGCAGGCTCCCCTCCAATCTCTGCCGGTTCCGACAGAGTGTTGGAAGTCCATTTCTATGGATTTTATCTTTGGTCTTCCGGCTGATCACAGTCGGAAAACAGGCATTGTGGTCTTTGTAGACCGCTTCAGTAAGATGGTTCATCTTGCTGCAGTGTCAGCGAATGTCACCGCTGCGCAAACGGCGCGGATATTCGTTGACACGGTATTCCGTTTACACGGAATGCCGGAAAACATAGTCTCGGATCGTGATCCAAGATTTACAGGACGTTTCTGGCAAGAAACGTTCTCGTTATTGGGTACGCAGTTGAAGATGTCAACCGCGGACCATCCGGAAACGGATGGGCAGACTGAGCGCGTTAACCGCGTTCTCGGCGACATGCTGCGTTCTTACGCGCATGCCTTCGAGCAGTGGAGTGATTATTTACCACTCACTGAGTTTGCTATAAACAACTCGGTGCATGCTTCTACCAAGCACACACCGTTTTACGTGAATGCCTTACGGCATCCACGAACCCCGGCTTTACTTGGCGGTACGCCAAATTTAAGTGGGGGAGGGACCCGCTCAAATTCTAAGCGAGTCGATGCACAAGCTGCAGCTGCAACTTGTGAAGAAACTGATGAGTCTTCTACTGTTACCACAGAAGAAACTCAAGCAGTTTCGGAAACCGAAACCGCTTATGCGGAATATGTGTCGGCAGCAATGGCTGCAGACACTGAAAACAACCCATCCACTGCCAATAAAGCAGTAGATGAATTCGTATTACAACGTCAAGCTGTAATACGCTATGTAAAAGACGCGCTTGCTTCCGCTTTTGACAAGCAGAAGCAGAATGCAGATAAGAATGGACGGAAGAACACAAATTCTTTTGAAAAAGGTGAATTAGTTATGTTATCTACAACTAATCTGCCTACACATGCAATTAGCAACTTCCCTACACGGAAGTTGCTCCCTAAGTTCATTGGGCCCTTTAAGGTCCAAGGTGTTAAGGGGAATGCCTATACTTTAGACATTCCCGCGGCCATGCGCCTCCACCCAACGTTTTACGTTGGGAGACTCAAACCATACCGATCGTCTACGTCTTCGGACGAGACGCATCGCCACGGCGAATGCCGTGCTTCTTCAAGTCTCCCAAGAGAGACTTGTAGTCGGCCTCCAACCGCTGGTGGGAAGCCTGGAGAGCCTGGAGAGTTTCCACCTCCGACTTTAGACGATCAACGTCAAGCATCAGAAGATCACTCTTCTTCTGCATCACGACTTGCGCGTCGAGAATCTCACGAATCTCGTCCCGATGATAACGATACGTTTTCATCGAGTGGCACATGTCCTCGCTCAAAGCGTCACAGTGCTTCTCAAGGTTGCGGAGCTGATGACCATGCGCCGCAACAACAACGCCGAGGGAATTATCAGCCCCCGCCGCCCCTGATTGACAGTCAGGGGAACAAGCGCTACATTCTCGAGCGCTTGCTTTCGAAGCGCTCGGTTCCCTATAAGAAGGGGCAGCGTACCGAGTACTTGGTGCGTTGGCTGGGATATTCCCAAGAGTTTGACTCTTGGGAACCGATCGAGGTGTTGAGGGCGGATGCCCCTGACCTCCTGCGTGAGTTCGAGAAGGATACTTCTCCTCGAACTCAAAAGAAGCGTCAACACTAAGTGTTGATGAGGGCGGCACGCCAACACTAGGTGCTGGTGGCTGCGAAGCAGCAGTAGCAGCTTCCGATGCCTTAAGAGCGTCGATAAGGCACTTGACCTTAGCGGGTACTGAGAAACCTCGGTACCCTCTCAGCTCCTTTTCGGTTAGACGAGGAGCTCCCGCGGGGCAACACGGACACCTCATGTTCGAAGGAACCCCGCAAGAGAACCCCTCTTTGATGCAAGTGAAATGGATATACTCCATTTTACCTGAGCGTGAGTACTTTAAGAAGCGCTCGCGGTTTGCGTGAACCTTCTTCACATACTCATCGGGACCTTTGTTGTAATTGTCAACAAAGGCATTCCAACTCTGAGTAAGGGCGTCTTTGTCGTCCTTATTCTTTTGCGACCCTTTCCGGTTCGTGTAATAACGAGCTTGGAAGAAAAGGTCGATGAAGTACCGACGTCTATCGTCAGTACTACGATCAAAATGACGATTGCGAAGGTCCTCGCAATCGTCAAGCGCATTAATGTCAAACAGTGGATATTGACAATCACGTTTGACATGCCCACCACTACCATGGGCAAGCGTCCATGCTGGGGTCCAAAACCCCACTTCGTACGGAACATGACGTTCCACACGACACAGTGAATCGGAAGCAGTGTAAGCCGCTTCCGCACGATGTTTCTTGGCAGGTGGAGCACCACCTGTCACCTCAAAGTCGTCTTCGCTACGACCTGGCGAATGACGAGGTCCAGGAGGAGCCCTACGCTCCTCATACCACCGCTTCATTGAGTTGTCGCTGTCGTAATCGACGGCGTCAGAATCCACTTCGCCATCACTTAACGGCGAAGCAGTTCTAGCGGTCTTAACCCCACTAGAGTTGTGGACAGGGACGATGTCGTCCTCGCCCTCATGCTCGGAGTCAGATGACTCTCTGAAGATGTCATTGGACTTCTTCTTGGACACCCGCCTTGCGGCAGGTGAAGACGCGGAAGACGCTGCATTCGCGACGTCTTCCCGCACCTCGCTTAGACACTGCTTCCACAGCGTCTGCTACGAGAGACAAGCGGTCTTTCGGATTTGTCTTGCGCCTCGACGCTACATTCGAAG
>MIQA02002385.1:0-13052 GCA_001887855.2 Sclerospora graminicola | reverse complement strand
TTATGAGCCCAAGGTTCACGGGGCTAAGGTCATTTCAAAAACTACAAGTCTGAATTTCCTGATTTTTGGTTAACACCAAGAATTATTTGAAAAGTCCCCATTCGAAAGGGTCAATTTTCACTAAGTCTTCATTGTTGAAGAACTACGCTGTGAATTCACGTATTTTGGAGTATTGTGGTTTCAATTTTTAAGTTCATTTTCGTGGAATTCACGTTCTCGATTTCTTTTTCGTGGAATTCACGTTCTCGGCTTTCTTTTCGTGAAGTTCACGCTCTCGGTTTCTTTTTCGTGGAGTTCACGTTTTTTCGTTCAGTTTTCGTGGAGTTTACGTTCTCTGTCTCTACATGGAGGAAGACAAAGGAGTAGCGCCGGTGGCCAATGTGGCAGCGCTATTGGAGTACGTCAAAAAGCTTGAAGAACGCGTAGAGATAATGGAAGACGAGCGTTCGACGCCTTCTGCCCCCAGCACATCGCCGGGATCGAAAAAGGACTCGCCCATGGCAGAAGAAAGAAGTGTGTTCAGGGAAACGGTTAAGAATTATGGGCCGTTTGGACAACGAATGACCATCAATGACCTCAGTGCCGAAGATGGAATAGAAAGAGGTGGTGCAGCACGTGCCGGTGCACCTAATGTACACCAAGGTCAGGCGGCTGGAGTAGCGCCGCAAAGAGCTGCAGGTGGTAATGTACCACCTGGATGTTACGTTCCCCAAAATTTTGGCCCGCCTGGAGGCATGAAAATACCAAGGTTGATGATTCAAAATTTTTCGGGAGTGGAAGTGTACCCTGGACTTGTAGCGGGTTTCAAACAGTGGGCATATCTCTTCATAGAAGCTGTGGAGATTGCCGAGTTGTCGTCTGGATTTACATGGACTGAACGACTAAAAGTAAACAAGCTAGGCGAACATCTGGAGGGTGTGGCGGCAAATTATTTCCAGGCGAATATAGCAACATGGTGGCAAATGTCACCACAGCTTTATTTCGTTCTGGACCAGATGTTAAACGCTTTCAAGGTCAACATTACACGCCACCAGGCAGCACTGATGTTTGCGGCTAAAAAAGACCCGCACAGGACGTGGACGCAACATTTTTTATATCTGGTATTTTTGGCTAAAGAGAGGGGCTCGAATGAGCAACTAATAGTCGAAAATATTGTGAAGCATGCAGCCCCACAACTGAGATTAGCGTTGATGATACGCTATGATCCGAAACGGCAAGATTTTATGATGCACGCTCAAGAACTTGTCGCCTGGGCACAAGAACTCGATGAAGACGCCCACAAGAATAAAGTATTCGGCAAAAATACGGTGAACTCTGTCGAAGAACAAAAAGGAAAGCGAACGTGTTTCAACTGCGGTATGGAAGGTCATATACAAAGACACTGTCGACAGAGTGGAAAAAGACCGCAAAATAAACGTTTCGAACGAAATGGAAGACGCCAAAATGATGGAAACAATGAAAAACGTTTCGTATTGTCGACCATTTTAAACGATGATACGAACCATGAAGCAACAAGATGCGACATTATGTCAAACGAAGAAATCTGGATTGTCGACAGCGGCGCTAGTAGACATTTAGTGTCGAATGCAGAGGCATTGGACAACGTACGGAACTGCGTCGAAGGAGAAAATATGACGCTTCCGGATGGAGGAACATTGGAAGTTACAAAAGTCGGAAGTGTGACACTAAAGAGTGATTTTTCTACCATAACGCTCACGGAGGTGTATTTTGCGCCAAAACTTACAAAGAATTTGATTTCACTCGGATGTCTCCGAAAGAAGGGATGCGTATTGACAGACAACGGAGAAAACATGTATCTCATGTGCAAGAACGAGATTATGTTCGAAGTCAATGGTTCTGGATATGTTTTCACTGCAAATTTACGTACTGCAAAGGAACCAGACACAGCACAAGTATTTTCAGACATGGTAATGAGTGTGGTGTCGCAAAACTTGGATGACGACTACCAAGAAGGAACCCTGCACCAATTTCACGTGAGGCTAGGTCATTTAGCCTATGATACCATTGAAAGATTGGCGAAAGAACCTGCATCTGGAATTAGACTTACAGATCACCGCAGGGCAAATTGCCTCACGTGTGCGGAAGGGAAGACCACAAGAACAAAACAACCGCAAAAAGATTCGGGTCGAAACGCGCCAATAGACCGTATTGGTGGCGTTATATGCAGTGACTTGAAGGGGCCTATCACGCCAAGAGATAGGCGTGGAAACAGGTATCTCGTGGTATTTATCGATCATTTCTCCAGTTACGTACGTGTTTTTGCTGCAAAAACGAAAGACCAGGCAGCAAAGATGTTTGAACATTTCGTTATTTGGTTTGAACGTGAGTTCAATTGCCGCGTTCACGTTTTGCGAACTGATGGAGGCGGTGAGTATCGCAATGTAGACCTCTTCTGCAAGAGAACGGGTGTCAGAAGACAAATTACGGAAGCTGGAACTCCAGCTTCCAACGGCAAAGCAGAACGAATGAACCGGACTATATTTAATATGGTCCGGTGCATGATATTTGGATCGGGTGTTTCGCATATGTACTGGTCTGAAGCGGCGGAATACGCCAGCTACATTTTGAACAGAAGTCCAACAAGATCGAACCCGAGACGTGCATCCCCGATTGAAGTTTTAACGAAGAAAAAGACAAACGTAACGGATATCGTAGTTTTTGGCTCGCCGTGCATGGTTTGGCGTGACGCCAAGAGAAAATCACTTGGAAAACGCGCTGAAAGAGCGTTAATCCTGGGTAAAAATGACGAAACCAAGGGCTACAAGGTTCTTCTCATGAAAGATCGAGTAGTAACTACAACACGTCACGTCAGCAATATCGAGACGCTTTCGGACGAAGCGAATAGAAAAATCATACGTGCGCTCGAAGGAGCGAGTGCAGATGAACCTCCTGAATACGAAAGCGAGGAAAATCAAAGGGAACAAGTTATGGAACGCTCCCCGGATGCGAGTGACGACGGTACGAGTGAACAAAGAAACGAAACTGATACGGCGACAGCACCAAGAAAATCGGGCCGTAAAGTGAAGAAAACATCCAAAGCTATGGCTCAAATGGCGAAGAAGTCAAGGTCGTACACAAAGAAGCAAAGTTTCAAAGAAGGAGAACAAAAAACGGGAAGTAAAGATGAAGAAAATTTACTATTTGCGTTCGCGGTGTGTGATACGATTATTACGAATGATGGAGAGACAAATTCGGAGCCTGACCCCACCAACTACAAGGAAGCGCACCAAGGCAGTCAAGCAGAAAAGTGGAGTCTGGCGGAAAAAGCTGAAATTACAGCTTTAGAAGACCTGGGAACTTGGAAGATTATCAAGAGAGACGCACACAAAAGACCACTACCGACAAAATGGGTTTACAAAACCAAGCGTAAAGCCGACGGAACCGTGGAACGATACAAGGCGAGACTTGTGGCACGGGGCGACAAACAAATTTTTGGGGAAGACTATTTCGTCACATTTTCGACGGTGATGGAAATCAGTAATATGAAAGTGATACTGATAATGGCACTCATATGGAACGTGCCGGCAAGACACGGGGACGTACCTAGTGCGTACCCTAAGGCTAAGGTGGAAAACGACTGTGAGATTCACCTGAAGATACCACAAGGAATGGAGTTATCGGTGGAAACATTAAAAGAGTTTGGTGTTACGTCTTCGAAGGAGCTAGTTCTCAAACTTGAACGAAACCTATACGGTTTAAAACAAGCAGGACGTTTGTGGTATGAATTGCTGCGTCGAACACTTCTCGAAATGGAATTCATTCAATGCTTGACGGACACGTGCGTTTTTGTACGAAAAAACAATTTTGGAACGGTTCTCGTTGGCGTGTATGTGGATGACCTGTTGGTGACAGGATCTAGCGCATCACTAGTGGATGATTTTTTTGAAAACATGAAAATTTTAGAGCTTAAGGACTTGGGAAATGTTTCGAAATTTTTGGGAATGAGAGTGGAAAGAAGTTCCGAGCACGAGTACCTGTTGGATCAAGAGTTAACGATTGGAGATATGCTAAAGAAACATGGTTTGAGCGAGGCAAATGCAGTGAAGACACCAATTTCGGAGATTGAAATGCATGATGAATTGAATGAAATGCTACCGATGAAACCTCAAGAAAATTTGCCTACGATAAAAGACTTCCAGTCTTTAGTAGGAAGCCTGTTGTGGATATCTCGAGTCTCAAGACCAGATATATCTTTTGCCGTGCACCGTGCTACACGGCACACGCATGCGCCTACTCTTGCGGACTACAAAGTGGCGAAGCGCATCGCAAGATATTTAAAGGGCACACAGAGGCTAAAACTGAGTTTGAAGTCGGAAGACAGTATGAAATTGATGAAATTGCCATTGGAAATTGTGAGCTATAGCGATGCGGACTTTGCCGCTGATCGTGAAGACCGCAAGAGCATCAGTGCCAATGTTATTTTCGTGAACGGTGTGATAGCTGGGTGGAGCTGTAAAAAGCAAGGTACGGTAGCCTTGTCAACTGCAGAGGCCGAGTTTGTAGCTGCTGCGGTGGGAGGAAGAGAAGCGCTTGGATTACGAGATACTTTTCGAGGAGATTGGGGTGGAATCAAAAGCACCAATTATCCTAAAAATCGATAATCAAGCTGCCATAAAGCAGATGCAGAGTGAGGCGAGCGCTGCCAGCGCAAAACATATTGATGTAAAACTGAAGTTTTTGAAAGATTTTGCGAAAAAAGGAGTGGTCAAGCCGGAACACGTCGCGAGCGAAGACATGATCGCTGACTTGCTGACCAAGACCCTACATGCGCCAAGAGTTACGGAATTGAGAAAGAAGATTGGTTTGAGATAAGTTGCCTACACCTTTATGATGGTTTTGCGACTACGAATATGCATGCGAATTGGAAATCTGAATTGTTTTACGTTGATGTGGAGCCCCGGTAATCTCGGAAGGAGTGTTGAATTTGGGTGTACTTTGCGATGAAAAGACACAGTCGAAATTCATTGGGCGAAATTACAGTGGTTTCCTTTATATACAGATTTCAAGTTAAAAAATTTATGTTAGGATTTTTTAACATTACATAATACACTTTTCAATTTACGCTAAAGAACGCAGGCAACTTTCGACCTAAGCACTCCTCGGTATACTGGTACTAACAGACCAGTATACCTCGCATACGCATACGCCCCCAGTATACACTTACCGGTTACTGGCGGGTACAAGTAGAAGTGAGCTTTTCCTACAACTATACATAACTATGTTTCGTTTATTAAGGTTTATTGACTTTGAGGAGGTTTCTAAGACCAAATTTACAGTTAGTAATTGATGGTTAACATAGGGTAACCGATAAGCGATTTCCCCTATATTATTATAATACATGTAATGATGGATCTCCGAGAACGAAATGGCTTCAATCGACATAACTTAGTCAAAGTGTTTCAGTTCGTCGCATCGTTGACAAGTGGTTCCATTATCGTCGATATCAGTAGCGGAAAGGGGGCTTCACGTGCGAAGTATTACTATCGAAGTAGCATAATAATATTATTTTTAGACAAAGGGGATTTTCAACCACTTTGATGGGAAATTTTATACTGTTTATACTGTACCAAAAATGTGTAAAATATACCACTTGTGCCAATGGAAAACACGGATTATATACCACGAAAAAATCCATGCTATCACAGTACTTGTCTGTTTCAGAAAAGAATGAACAGTTTGACTGACCTTTCATATCTCCATTATTATTTTGAGAACAACCATAATCCATACCATATTCAAACGAGCGCGGTGCGTGCTATCGACCAGTATTTTTTACATTCCATAACATGCAATAATCAGGTATATAACAGCATATTTATGCGATCGGATTTGACAGGTGAAATGGTTTCTTTCGTAAAATGAACAAAGTTGAGTTTTATTAGATGACAGTATATATTCAGAATGCTGGTTGTATGATAAATACAAATCTACAGTAATATGAGCACAAAACACGCTACAGCACGTTTTGTAAAACTACCCATTATCGAATATTGTTAATTTCCACCAATCATAATGCATAGGTTTTTCGTGAAAAACCAAAAGCTTCATTCTTTTCTGAAACAGACAAGTAAAAATTTGCTTGCAATGTGCAGTCTGGCGTTCCAGAATTATCTCTATTCCCTCCAGATATCTTTGAAGCCATTCCCTTAATTTCGTTATTTTTTATCACATCAATTACTGTGAATGTAATACATTTTGAGATGATCAGATTTTTCACAAACTTCAACGCCTCGGCTAGGCTTGTGGTGTAACGGTATCTTCTTCATCGTGACGTTGCCAAATACACAGCTTGCCGTAGAAATCTGGAGACACGATTGTAGGTTCAAACGGATGCCAGCGCACATCGCGGGTTAGTCCATTGGGCTTCATGGCAAAAATCTCCACGAGATCACCAGAGATGCTGTCGTAAACATACACACGACCATCAGCAGATCCTGTGTAAATGTACTTTTGTGCAGTGGAATGTAGAGGCGAAAAATAGCAGCGAATAAGCGTCTCGACGACCATGTGACCACGGTATGTCATCACAGACTTATCATTTGGATGCTCAACAGGCACCGAACTACGTCCTGGGTACGCTTGGTACCGGTAGTCCCAAAAATACGGTTTGCGAAATGTTACCAACTGATCAAAGTCATCAGACGAAAAGCATTTGCGAATATCCCAAAGCTTGGCGCTCTGGTCTTTTGAGTTTGAAACGAAATAGTAGCCATCATCCCTGGATGAAATGTGGGTGATGCCGTCTGTGTGGCCCGGAAATACTCCTTGAGGCTTAGGATTCAACTCAGATAGCACACGACGATCCCACAGTTTAATCAAACAATCATCTGACCCGCTAACGAATACATTCGAGTGCAGAGGACCATCCACAAATGCAATAGCATTGACGTCGTCCTCGTGACCCATAACGTGGCACATTGGCACGCGAGTCTTCATATCCATCAAGACGACACTGCTCTGCGACGTGCCAGCGACAAACTCCGTACCAGATGCATTAATATCGATGCACCACACACCAAAACGATCGAACCGACCCATCCGCGTTAAATGAGCATTCCTTCTCCCTCTCGTTGGATATGCCAACGGAAACACGTACTCTTTCCCATCTTCGTCAAAGTTCGCGCTCACCATGCGAACGTTGCTGTTGATCGTTGAATACATGACATTTCTGCCATCGGGCGTAAATTTAGCATCAGTGACCGTCCAACTGACATCACGCACAGGCAGACAAGCTGCTTGAGTCCAATCAATGGTTTCATAGAGTATAATTTCTCCCCGTTGTCCGGCGGTCAAGAACCTCGACCCAGTACTGTTAAAGCCACCACAATACAGTCTATCACGTACTGAATCAACGACTCGACAATGTTTGTTTTCCTGGAAAGGCATAAAGGTTTCTTGAAGCTTAATACGCTGCGCCTTGGACGTGGTGCCCACCTGTTCTCGATGGCACAAAGTGCGAAACATGAGCTGCTTTCGCGTCAACGAGGTCGTCACGGAATCCTCATTATAACTGCGCAGCTGGTGGGCAATTCTTTCAAACGGTATCTTGTCCCGCTGCTTTTTTTCGAATTCAGAGCGTTGAAAAGCTTTTAGGTTGTACCCTTCTCCGTTGAAAACGCTGTCTAGTTTGGCACGCTCTTCCGATGAGATGACGGGCATTCCGTCGTCGTCCTCAGGAAGAACTGGGGAAGAATCACTCTCGTACGTGGATAGCCAGCGACTTTCGTCTTCGCTCTCGTCATCATCATTGTCATTCCAACGCCAAAGCAACGACATCACTCTTGATCTCAATACAGTAATCAGATTTTGCCTATTATGTCACAACACTGCAAATAAGGTGTTGCACACCATTGACCCCCTGTTTTGTGATACACCCATTATATTAGGCACACCTTTCACTTAGTTACGATAGAAGTGCAATTTTTCTTCTTGAAGTCTGGACATGGGGGGCACGCAGCACACTTCAGGCATTGTGTTTGTTATCTTCTTTTTCATTGGTATCGGATCGTCGCTGCCCTGGAATGTGTTTATCACCGCACAGGCTTACTTTCAGCGTCGCTTGTTTGATACTTCATATGAAGATTCATTTCTTAACTGGTTTAGCATGGCATTCAACATGAGCACCCTCATGACGATGCTAGTTCGAACGGTAGTCATCGCGGAACGAATGGCTGGTGCCGTCCGGACGGTCTTTTTCTCGCTTATTGTTATCATGGGTGTCATCTTTATGCACTGCGCCTGGACGCGCATGCCTGAGTTTCACGGTACGAAAGTTGGTAAAATTGCGTTAATCATAACCCACTGAATTTATTTGTTGGATTCTAGGGTATTCTTTCTTCCACACGACAATGTTGAGTATTTTACTGGTTGCATCTGCCTCGACACTGATGCAAGAAGGACTTCTTCGTATTGTGGCGAAGTTCCCTCCACAATATACACAAGCAGTGGTAAGCGGACAAAGTTTTGCTGGATTAGCAGTGTCGATGTCAAATTTTATTATTTTGTGGGCGGGAGAAGACGATACCAGACTTTTTGATGAGTTGCATGCCAATGCAGACTTGTGCGCGTTCGTGTACTTCTTGTTGGTGTTTATTACGCTCGTCGCTTGCCTCGTGTCGTTTGCTATTCTCACTCGGATGCAACTATTTCGTCACTATCAGAATGTCGAGCATCCTGGACACAAGCAGAAAGAATACATGAATGATGACGTAAGCGAGGCTGACACTGTTGATACCTTGGATGCTTCCCCGCGGAAACGCCTTTTGGATAAAGATGAAGAAAGTGACGACAGGGTGGATATGGTGGAAATCGCTTTCAAGATTCGATACTACGCAGCAGCGATGCTCTTTATCTTCGTCGTGACACTTGGTGTTTTCCCTGGAATCACCTCGGCAATCAAGTCGGTCAATCCTGAAAAAGGTGTTTTCTTCGACAAGTTGTTTACCCCGTTCACGTTCATTCTTTTCAACATGTCGGATTTTGTCGCGCGTCTCTCTGCATCGTGGTGGCCCACGCTCGGACCGAAGAAGGTGCTACTGGGAAGTGTTGCACGGCTCATCTTTTTCCCATTATTAATGCTTTGCAACCTGCAAAACAACACACAGGAAGCGATTACGACGGTTGTTTTCCGCAGTGACGTGCTGGCTATGCTTTTCATCTCCAGCTGCGCGTTTTTCAACGGATTGCTATGTACGTTGGCGTATATGGAGTATCCGAATCTGCTACACAAAAATCGTGAAAAGGAACTAGGAGGCAGTATCATCTTCTTTGTGCTCTCGGTTGGTCTTACCGCCGGCTCGCTAATGTCCTTTTTGCTTCGTGCCATGTTGAAGCCATGAATACTGTACCAAAAGAGTACGGAGAAGTACTAAATTAGGGACACAAATTTTAATGCACATACAAATTTAAACTCGCATCAAATGACGTCAAAGCTGGAATATTTGCAGCGTTATATGTCCGCTGGTGGCGGTGGTACGCTGCGTCCATGTCCTCCACCCTGCGTCATATTGTAGCCAATTTACTCACACAACACCATTTTCTCCTTCTGTGATTTATTTTTAAGCAGTTGACGGGAAGAAGAAGACAGTAAAAAAGGTAAAAAAGTCGAAGAAGTCAAAATCTGCCACGCGCGTTGTCGACGCAGATGAAACATGGGAAGATTCAGCACCTACCAGAGAAGAAATTGACAAAAAGTGGGAGATGGACGCCGCTGATGAGGAAATTCCGTTGGTAGTTGCTGCGGACGGCGGTGAGCTTGTGGATGCTCAAGATTTGCCTGTTTACGTCGATTCAGATAAGTATTTAGACGAAATTGAGCGAAGTAAACAGAGGGGTAGAGAGGCAGACGATGATGACTTATCACCGCCGCGGAAGAAAGACGCAGCAATACGGGACGATTACAGAGCGTCTTCATTGAAACGTGAAGATACGTCCCCGTCTTGTAGAGACTCAGATGATGCTAAGACGATGTCTAGAAGACAACAGAATAACAGCTACGAGTATGGAGAAAAGGATAGTTCGCCACTTAAGAGACGGGGACGCGACCAGCGCCGGGAAAAGAAGAAGCGAGTGGTGATGCCTCGCCAACAAGACGTCGTGCGCGTCGTGAGCGAGATGATGATTCTTCACAACCGAACAAGATGATATCTACTTCGCCGCGGTATTCTCAAGGTGATGAGGAAGAAGTCGAGTCTCAGTTAGAGCGAGAGAAAACTAGTCGCAAGAAGGATGAGGATGCCTCTCTGCCGCGAAAATCTCGCCACGTTAAAGACAGTTCTACTTCAAGTCATCGACATTCACGGTCGCCTGCTGCATCTGGCCGACAACGTCCTAGTCTCGAAGATACTTCACCTCCGCGGAGATCTCGCCACGTAGAAGACAGCTTAAAACAAGCTAAACAAAATCGTCGACATTCACAGTCTGAGTCGCCTCCTGCATCTGATCGACATCGTCGCGTAGATTCACTTGGCCGCGACATCCCTCCTCGTTCCAGTGAAAATGAAAGATGCCGTTCATCCTCTGAAGAGGCTAATAGTACCAGAAGACGTCACCACTACCGAAGGAATTCTAGAACTAGAAGCAAAAGCCCAAGAAAGGAACGGATTCGAAGCAGAAGTCGTAGTCGAAGCCGATGTCGTAGTCCAAATCGGGGTAGAGCACATGGAGGGCGACAAAGCCGCAGCCGATCGCCACGCACACGTCGTCGTCGTCGTGAAATCCGCTCACCGTCTGTGCGTCGCCGACATTCACCGAAAAGATCAAAGGAACGGGCTTCATTACGACAAGAACGCTCTTATGGTCGCAGTCGTGGCAGTCGCTCACCTTCTGCAGGCGGCCGCCGATCATCAAAACGTTCAATGGAACGGGATTCGCCACGTCGGGAACTCTCTTGTGATCGAAGCCGTGCAAAACGCAATTCAACTTCTTCATCTCGACGTTCTAATAGTCCTGAACATGGATCCCCGCAGCGTCAACAAAATGAAAGGAACGAAAGACCATCGGGTGATTATGGTACGCGTAAAGGTTCACGTTCGGAAATTAAAGCTGAATCGTCTGACGATTCGAAGAATGAACCTCGCGAAGTTGCAGGTAGCACGAAAATAAGGAAGGACCCGCAAGTCAATTCATGGAATGAAAAGGACGAGAAAAAGGCCGGGTTATTCACAGCTGCCGAGTTTGATCGCCAGCGCAAAGTCGTAGCGAAGCAGAAGGACGTATTGCGTGGTGTTAATGCCTCTGAACTCGGTGCTAATGCCGAGACTGTGTACCGTGACAAACGTGGCCGCAAGTTGGATATGTTGAACGAGTTAGTTCGACAACAGGAAGTTTTAGATGGAAAACGCAAGCGTGAAGAGCGCGAAGAGTACGAGTGGGGCACGGGCGAAGTCCAAAAGCGAGAGCGAAAGTCGCAGCAGGAATTGTTGGAAGAAATGAAAAAGACGCCTTTTGCTCGACATGAAGATGATGAAGAGCTTGAGCGCAAGCGTCGAGAACGGGTGCGTGCCTTTGATCCCATGTATAGCAAGGTTTTCCAAGATGATCCACTGGCTGAAGGGAAGATCAAGAAGAAAAAAAGTAAGAAAGATAACAAGACGAGCAAAACAAAGCCAAAGTACGCGGGGCCACCTGCCCCGCCCAACCGTTTTGGGATCTTGCCAGGCTACCGTTGGGACGGTGTTGTGCGTGGCACAAATTGGGAAGAGAAAATATTGATGCGGCAGAATGTGAACGCTGCTGCTAATGATGAAGCCTACAAGTACGCAGTCGCCGATATGTAATGGATATTTTTTGTAACAATTACTTCGAAGTATATCCTAAAGGTATCACTTTATGAACCCTTTTTCGTTACGGAAATGGAGACCAATTTTAAAATGGGCTCTACGACCCTTTTAACTTCAGTATGCTTATAACCTTGATGCTCATAATCCAATCAATCTTTTTCTCCTAGCCAGCCAAGCGGTCTGCTCCCCTCACGAAATTGGGTCATACACGAAATCTCAAACATGGGAATTACCTTCGACAACTTGGATCAGGACGCAGGGTTAAAGAAGCTCAACGGCTTCCTTACTAACCGCAGCTACATTGAGGGTTACCAGTTCAGTTCGGCTGATGCTGCTCTGTTTCAGCAGTTCTCTACTGTCCCCGATCCTACCAAGTACGCCAACGTTTATCGTTGGTACGTGCACGTGGCTGCCAAGTTGGGTCTGCGCTCTATCTTAGTGTCTAAAAAGGCAGTAGCACCCGCTCCCGCCTCAAAAAAGGTTTCGAAGAAGGTGGAAGAAGAGGAGGATGAAGACGATGATTTGTTTGGCGACGATGATGACGAAGATGATGAAGCCGCTAAGGCTCTTGCCGCCAAGCGCGCAGAGGCAGCCAAGGCTGCCAAGAAGGAGAAGAAAAAACCTGTAGAGCGATCGCAGGTTGTGATTGAGGTAAAGCCATGGGAGGCTGAAACAAATCTTGAGGAGCTTGCTGCTAAGATTAAGGCCCTTCCTATTGAAGGTCTGACGTGGGGTGAGGGTCACAAGCTTGTACCGGTAGCCTTTGGTATTAAAAAGCTCCTCGTGCAGTGTGTCATTATTGACGACTTGGTGCTACTTGATGACATTACGGAGGCTATTGAAGGTTTCGAGGACTATGTGCAGTCGGTGGATATCGCTTCCATGAACAAGTTGTAAGCAGAAGCTTTTATAGGTTGCCGTCGGTCACTTTTACTAGCCGAGGCTGAGTCGTGCTGAGTCCATGATTAACGAGTAGAAATAAGACAGAGAGAAACAGAACAAACACAACACACAACGCGCTTTTTTATTGCATGAGTAAGTTGCTCTTTAGTAAAACCAAAAGCATACAGTAAGAACAACCTTTCATACAATTAAACCCAAAGACCTTTTATACACAAAGCATTATTTCTAATATCGGAATCATCTCAAAATGTATTGGAAAAAATATTATTATTATGCTACTTCAAATAGCACTGGAAGCGCCTGAACGTGATTGGTTGTTCATTTTTTGCTGCTTGGATTCATTTACTG
>MIQA02002384.1:0-10172 GCA_001887855.2 Sclerospora graminicola | reverse complement strand
AGAGCTAACCACCCAGTACTGACGGGTACACAAGGTGGGCTTTCAACATGCAACATTCGAGCAGTCGCGATCAAGCGGATGGAAGCGACCGATCCAGCCGGCCGGAAGCCGGATCGGATCATGACTCGGATGGACGGAGTACCCCCTCCGATAGTCAGTCGTCTGGGACCCCCGTGGGTGTTCGCGTCTCAGGAAGATTTTCTGAGAGCGACTACACCACAAAACCATCACATCTCAATGGGTATAGCTCCCATTACATATCATTTTTCAACTGATATGTCGAGTGTCTACTCGCGTATCATTATAATTGTATAATAACGAACGTGTTCACAGCGATAGAAGTGAAGTGTCCATTTCTATTTCGATTTCTTTGCAGTTGCTCATAACTCATTGGATTCTTTCTAGAAAAAGGCGCATGAAGATCACACACACAAGTACTTCGAGTTTAAGAAAGACGAGGTTAACGGCATTACGCAAGCGAGAAGACCGAAGAAGCGTCTTGCACATCTACAAGGCACTGCTGATGCGGTGGAATCCGCTTTAATCAGGCTCGAAACGAGGGTGAAATGACTGCTAGAGACGATAAAAGACCCGTATGCCCGTAATGAAAGTGTTTCTACATGTTGTAGATTTGTGAAGAAGAATTATGTAGGAGAGTGATGAAAAAGAAAGAACTGAAGAAGGATATCAAGCGTCAAGAGCGCGAAGAGCTACGTCAGATCTAAAAGCTCAAAAATGTCTTGAAAAGTGATATAATTGTTAAATTAGCTGCTATTTTATTGTGTTCTAGTTGGATAAGCAGCAGCGCAAACAGCGTCAACGTATTGATGAAGAGAAGACACCAGCAAATACATAAAGAAGGAAACGGAAGAAATCGATCGGTGGGAGGACATGATTACGCTTGTAGAGCTTGGCTCAAAGGTGCGTGAAGACCGCGAGGAGAGTCAGATGTTGTTGCAGCCGTTTGTTGACTATGTAAATTGTAAAAAGTGACGCTGCTTGAATACCTTGCAGCAGAGTATCACTTGGCTACGAAGGATGTTAGACCGTGTCAAGCCGCTCCAAACTTCTAATTGACTCATGGGCATGTGAATGACCTGGAAAGTTTATATAAATCATAGAAGAAGAAACGAACAAGGTGGCGTGCTTCATTCAACGACGCGGACGTTTGAATTTGGAGATCGCGAGGAATCCAAGACACTAATTAAACTAAACGGGGAAGTATCTTATAAGGAAACGAAGACCTCCTTAGACTGAATCAACAGCAAAGAACTATCGGACGAAGTCGTCCTTGCGTTATCTATTTAGCGATGAACCTCTTTGACACGAGAAAAGATGCATGTGAGTAGCAAATCGATTTTTTGAAGTGTATTTGCAGACAAGTAAAGTGATGGCTTCAAATCTACGGACTCAGAAATCAAAATACATTGGGGCAGATTTTAGACCGAAATTTGTGGTTGGTATTTGCATGGCAAAATGCTTGGTGCGCGCTTTGTGCTGTTTATCGGCCTTTACATGCGCATGGAATCAAGACTTGAGAGATCGTAGGCTTCTCGTCCCATTTCTCGCTTTAACATTGTTGTTGTTGTGAAGCGTTATCATCTGTCGTCAAACGTTTGGCTTCATCGTCTTTGGAGTACGACATTCGATCGACTACGATCCAATAAAGATGCCATACAAGGCGAGATTAATATGCACATCCTTTAAAAAAGGATTTTAAAAATAAATTAGTTTATAGGGGTACTACCCCACTTCCCAATTGTCAACCAAGCACGCAAAAAAGACCACCGGAAAGCCAGTTCGCTGGCCCCTGGCTCGGGCGGAGAGTCCATCATTATGAGGCCAAGGTCACCGGAGGAGGCCTTCGCTTCGTCGCGTTGTAAGGGAGGCAGCATGACGTACGAGCCGTTAGGTGAGCAGTCCATGACGATCCCAAGGAAAAGGGCGAACGGCAGTGTCAAGTGACAGTTGCCCGCCCAGAAAGGACTGGTGTAAGACACAAAATTTCTTTCATTAGTCTCTACACGCTTTCGAGTCAACAAATTATTCGCTGCGAGTGCTTCCGGTCCCTCGGAAGTGCACTACCATGGAGATCGTGATGCCCGTTCAGATCCAGTACCGGATTGTATTTATTGGTACAAGCACGACTGGGCATCTCTTCGCTCAGGGTAAAATACAGGTCTCGTAAACGTATGTTTCCTTCAAGACCGGCAAGAAGACCTCAGAATGTACGTCCTATATGGAGATGACAAGATTAGTATCAAGGCGTATGCATGATGGCGTAAAAGCCCCGGACGAGATCCGGTCCCCGTGCCCGCCCAATGTCCCTTGTCCCAGTACGATACAGCACTCGAAGATAACCGCAGTCACATGTCGCCAAGTTTTGTTTGTGTTTGGAGTTTTGAACCTCGGACATGGTCAATGAGTCCACGAGCTCTCTTTGATATGCCCTGATAAAAAAGAGCAAACACCAAATACATCTTATGTAGATATTAGCGTTAATACTAAATAGGCTACATCTCTCTCTAAGGGATACTACTTATTCCGACGAATAATTTCGGTCATTGATGAGTCAACCAATGGTGTATCTCTCCAGTAACAAAAACGAGCAATATCAATTTTGATATCGATGTGCTGATGGCACCGCTCCATTATCCAGCAATTTCCGCTACCTACCAAAATAAATCCAATTGTTTCAAAAGGTTTCCCGGTATCAATACAGTGGTGTACACCTTTTCCAGTCTTATTTTGGCAAGAACAAAAGCAAATTCGGCAAGAACAAAAGCAAATTCGGCAAGAACAAATCCAATTTCGTCATTTCCTCTATAAACAAGTAGCTGTCAAAATAATTAAGTCTAGGTACCTTTTACACACAGAACAATACTACGTTTGTACTCACTTTTACGCATAAATACAAACTATTTAAAGGAATGGTAGGTCACAGTAGGCAACCTGGCAGGTTTGCCGAATTTAATTTGTTCTTGCCAAATTTGCTTTTGTTCTTGCCGTTCTCAATTTGTTCTTTGCCAAACTAGGACTGGAAAAGGTACGTTAGCATATTTTGTTGCCCTACTTAAACTAAAACAATCAAAACTCGCACAAACGGCAGGTTAGGATATGAATAACGTACAACGAGGCGGGGCTGAGGCGTTGGTGTCTGGACCAGGTTATGCTGTTTGTCTAGCAGTTAGTAGCGCTGTATCATATTCCAAATTGCCTCTTAAATGTAGTGGTGAAGCTTTTTGAGAGAGTCAGACAGCAATTCGTCACGCATTTTCCCGATTAAGCCAACTTCAATTTGCGATATCTCGATGGTAGCATCTCCGTCGGTTGACATTTATATACCCGTGTTTTTTCTTACTATTCCATCGTATGATTGAATAAGTACCATCATGAATGAATTACAAGACAGAGCAACATGTAAATATGTCGCTTCCTTTTAATTACAGCAGTGGTGTCAATCATACCGGGTTAAAACGTGACTTGCACCTACCCGTTCCAACGGCTCCCTTGGGGCCTCTCGTCTTCGCCCTCTGGTGAGTCCGTAGTGTCAGCTCTTGCTCCGTGGCATTTTTACGTCGCAGCAGCGCGAGCTGGTCTGCCAGTTTCCGGTCATCCAACGTGTTGATGAAATGTTCCACATGTTCTCGGGCAGCTTCCGACTGGCTGGCATCTTCCTTAACCGGTATGTTGGCCTTCATTCCTGCGACGTTCAAACGTTGGAGGTATTTCAGAGGGGTCTCGTATGCCCGCTTTTTGGTAGGGGAGTACTGACGTGCCACCGACATTCCCGATCCACAGTATTTTTTCTTTAAATGCGTCCAATCGTCTCGGACTTCCCGGCTGAGCTGTTGGATCCAGGGTCTTGCTGGACCCTTCATCGGGTCTCTGAAAATCAGGCACTTCTCATAGTTCGGCGAACGGTCGCCGAGGAATGCTGACTTCGTCTTTCTTAGCATCCTCGATCCTGGTCGATGTCTGGTCCACTAAAATCCTTCGACACGGACATGGCTGACATCCGGACCCTGATGATCGCCCCTGAGTCCGGATCAAAAGCCTGAGCTGAATCCAATATGGATCGGCAAGACATCCCCAGATCCAGGTCATCCGGATCAAAGTGGCACCTGGCCGACTTAACGGACTCCATATCCACGTCGCTAAGTGACGGCCTCCTATTTGCTGGCTGTCCCGGTCGGCGACCAGGCCGGAGACTGGCGGGGCGGCACGGGGCTCACGCTGCCTGGACTGCACTGACTCCATGTTTCGTCGACCGGTTCCCTCGCATTATGCTGGGCTGGTTCGGGCATCCGACTCTCACGATGATCCGGCTGGCCCTGCGGCCCTGGACTAGCGGCTGGTACTAGCCCGACGTTGCTCCACAAGTATCTTTCCATCATCGCCGAAAACATGCTCTGAAGGTGATCCGGCACTTGAGAGCTAGCTTGAGATTCCACTTGAAGGGTGACTTGGGGGACCGCTTTGCTGCCGGCTTGAGATTCCTTCTTAACTCGCACGTCTACATCTTTGCCTCTTGGATCTGGATCCGCCATCGTCGTCCGGGTCTGGACGCTATGCTGTCTGACTTCCTTCCGATCGGGCGCATCTGGATCTTCGTATCCCCCAAACCTCGTGGCCACTGCCACACGCTGCTCCCCTACAACCAAGCGTTATGCGGGTGATGCCTACAGATGAGTCCGTCGACTTCTGAAGGGGCAGACTCGTACTGTGAAGAACCGGAATGAATTCCGGCTCTTCTGCCTACTGGTGCTAGTGAAGGTGAGGTCGCTTCAGCTGTTGCCACCATCTTCTGCGACGGGGAGCAGCCCACTAACGGTACCATGCGGTCGTGGGGCGCTGGATGTCTCCTTCAGCCTATCCGCCGTCAGATCGAACAACTCGTTCGGGTCGAAAGCGCCAGTATTGATGCCGTCTTGCTTGAGCTGATCGCACAGTCCTCTAATGAGGGACACGGGGCTGTCTGAGAGAGATGAGGGGAGAAATGGGACCTTTCAACCCACCCAGGATTTTTGGTCGAGTTATCTTCAGGGCCCCATCTGTCCGTAAGAACTGACCAAACTCGCGAAGGTGGTGGGCACGCTCCAGGTCGGTGTCCGTAACCTTCTGTGAAAGGCCGTCCAGCTTTTCGTCTTCTTCTTCAAAACGTGGCCTATCCTTGCAGGTGAATAATCCGATCCTTGCAGTCATTTTTTTTACGAGCAGGAGACCTGGATAGTGACTTGGTCCGATCCGGCGGCTTCCACTCCGGTCGTATCCGACTTCCCGCTTTTTCTTCCTTGATTTTTTCTTTTATATCCATAATATGCATTTGTTCGTTAGGATCATGGTCGGAACCATGATCCTTCCTATGGCGACTTGCACCATAGTCAGATCCGGCTCCATCCGTGTAGCGGCCGGCACTGCAATAAGTAGTACCGTAATCCGCCCCCGACGGAGCCTCTAAGGAAGTAACTTCTTCTTCAATGTCGACCTCGCACTCCTCCAATCCGAGTCGAGCATCGCATCCTTCCATCTTCAGCAGCATTGGGGGCGATATACCTTCCCCCAATGCACCCGACACAACGTCTTTAACAAACTTGACATGTTTTGGTCTTTCGCCCACTAGAGACTCGCGGTGATATCCAGGGTCACCAAGAGATCCGGGCACGCGCACCATTGTGGTGTAGTCGCTCTCACAAATTCCTTCCGAGATGCGAACACCCACGGGGGGCCCAATTGACTGACTTTCGGAGGGGTACTCCGTCCATCCAGGTCTTGATCCGAGCCAGCACCAAGCCGGCTGGATCGGTCACTCCCATCACTTCGGCCGTGACGACTTGGATGATCCATGTTTGTAAAGCTCACCTTGTGTACCCTTCAGCACTGGCGGTTACGCTCTCTTGGTGGACCCCAGGGTGAAAAGTTAAAAGTCCGTAAAAATAAGGGGACGAGGGTTAGGACTAGGGTTGCTCCTCGGCGGAAATCTTCACCGGGGAGCAGGATTGGCGTTATACTTGAAATTTGTATACCTCAAAGGCGGGACCCAGAATAATCGATCGGCCAGCTTAACCAAAGATAATAACGGGGTTACTCCGTTCCCTCCACCAGGCGAGCCAGTTTCTCCAAATAACCAACGGGGAGGCTCAGAGAGGACCGAGCAGGGAAATTTAGAGGCGGGCGATAAGAAGTCAGGGTCGTCGTCGGGGAGATGTAGCTGGTCGTGATCGTGGTGGCGGTGGTCGAGATTGGAGAAGTCGCAGGACCGGCTGAACTTGGCCACAGAGACGAGACGCCAGTCGGAGAGGCAGCCGAGGAGGCAGGGAACGAAAGAGGAGGTTGAATCGAATCGGATATGGGCTGGTCACTAAGTGGAAGATTCGGAACTGGATGAGTTGAACAGCAGTCGTTGCGCGGCTGCAGTTTGGCTCAGGGGCGGCTGTGGTGAAGCGATCTGACAAAAAGTTGAGAATAAGGTGGACCACACATGACCGTTGATTGGTGACGATGGGAACACCCATCAAGATGGAACAGTTGATGGGTGGGACAGGCTGATCTCGTATACTACGAAAGGTGGTTGACAACGGGCTTTCGTAGTGTGAAGGGATAAGCCAAGTACCATTAGTCCCGGATATTAATGGAATGGCGAAGGTCACGATCCGATCGGGATATTGCGTGTTAAGTGAAGTTCATGTGGACGTACATGGCTAGATCGACTGAGATAAACTGGAGATACGGCATCAATGGCGAAGTAATATATCAGGAACAGCAGAATCCAGTTATCGGGATGAGTTATGAACGGAACAGATGTTGAAGTTGGGCGTGATATGGAAATCCCGGCCCGATCGGCCGAGTCACCCAAGTCTGCCCTAGAACACGAAGATCACGTACAGAATAGAACGGGGTATGTGGAGTGGCGAGCCGTTCGAGCATTACCAAGTTGAGGCAAGCGGTGAGAGTTGATGGATCCATCCAGAATTGATGCAAGAAGGTCCTATCAGGTCCAACTTCACGAGAAATGCTGAGTCAGTGCGATCTTGGCATCCCGACAGGTGAAGAAGGTCAACAACATGGTCGAGTGAACGAGCAAAGTCGATGTGGTGGTAACGCGGAGGTGTTTCGAAGTGATTTGGGGCTGATCGCCCTGATCACAGCCCGATCACTCTGCCGATCGCTGTGCTGATCATGATCTGAACCGATCGGCCCCAGATCGGCTTCCAGGTGTGAAGAGAGATGGAGTTTGCAGTTAAGCCGGGTTGGATATGGGGCGAACAGTGTCTGAGAGGCAGATCTCGAGCTGGTTCCAGATTGTTTATCGAGAGATCAGGATGGTTGAAGATCGCCATAGAGTCTGACCATAATCTGTCCAGAAGTGGTACGGATCAGTTTGAGGGTGCAACAAAGATGGGTAAGGTGGTACTACGCAACCGGGCGACGAAGCGAACAGGATCGAAGTATAAGGCAGGCACATGAGCTGGTGTATGGTACACTAGGTATAGGATATTGCATATATAATAATAGGCTTCGATTTACCCCCTAAGCAAAGAGTCGCTCCACCACGTGTCGTGGTCATTGGGAGCACAGGGTTAACTAGTCCCCTCTTGCTCAACTTAATTCCCGGTTAAGACGCGCTTTTTAGACGCATTTTGGCTTACCGGAAGGCCCCCGACGGGTTTTGTTTAGGTTTTCAGGCCTCACCACCACGCGCACGTGTTTTGAACACGTTTTTTACTGAAAAGGTTTCGTAGAGATAACGTTTGTGGATTACTGTGGAAGATCGTGGTGTGATCGCGTTTTTCTTGGTTTCTTGTTGTCTCTCGTTCTTATTGACTGGCCTGATCGGACGAAGTTTACCAATCAGTGCCGAGATACGGAAGTTAAGTATCGACCCCGACTCGTTCTCCGGTGAAGATTTCCACCCGAGGACACCCCCGTCTTGAGAAGGCCATCCCCTCTCGACTGATCAAGATCATCGTTTTCGTCACCGAGTCCACTTGAGTGAGTGTAACCACCCCCGATCAAGGGGTATACAAGGTGAGATGAAGTTAAGTATGGATTCTATCCCACATGATGGCCGGTCAGATGACCGGGAAGATCGGATCAGTCACCATAGTGGTGATTCATCCGATTCAGATGGCGATCAGGATCAACGGAGTACCCCCTAACGATAGTTGGTCATCCGGGCTAGTGAGTATCCGGATTCCACCCAAGACATCCGTCCTGGATTTGAATATCAGCTCCACCACAATGGTGCGCGTGCCCGGATCACTTGGTGACTCAGGATATCACCGTAATTCCTTTGATGATGAAAAAGATGTGAAAATCAAAGTGGAGGAAACTTTTTCGGGTGTATTGGAGGAAGGCGTATCGCCTCCGATGCTGTCCATATCTAAAGGAAGCGATGGTCGACCTGGTCTGGTGGAGTGCCAGGTCGAAATTAAAGATGAAACAACTCCCCACATGGCCCCGATCGGGGCCGATCTGGGTTATAGTAAAGTTAACTATAACCCGGGAAAGGATCGAGGTGTTAACCTTGATCCTATGCATAAGAAGAAAATGGAAAAAGACAGAAAAAACATGGGGGCGGATCATTGTGATCCACCTAAAAAATATGTGAAACCTAAACCGAAGATCTTCGAGGAAGACGAAGAGAAGACCGAACCAGCTGAGAAGACTACTGTTCAAGATGTGGAACGACTGTTCTATCTTTGAGAGTTTCACAAGTTCCTGGCTACCAACCGTGTGATGAAGGTCATAAAACCCAAGATCATCGGGAGCTTGAAGGTCGGGCGACTAGGCCGGTTATCACAGGCAGTCAACTTGATCTGATCAGGAACCTCTTGGCGCAGATCGACGAAGTTGGTTTCACTACTGGTTCTTTCGACGCGAATATGCTGTTCGATCTGGATCAAGGGATGATCAGAGAAGCTATGACAACTCTGTATGATCCCCTTGCCTCGTTACTCGGGGGAATCCCGTGGTCCAGTCGCCGATTGCGGATCCTTCACACCGATCGCAGTTGGTTGAATATTCTATGGATATTGAGTCGATATATCAATTGTCGTCACAATCTGGAGCGGACTCCACCGACTCCTCGGTTGGGATCACAGGTATGACGTTGGGCCCGAAAGGGATCAAGCAGATTGACCCCAAGATCGAGTCGCAGAACAGGAAAAGGAAGCCTGAACCTGGTCGAGTCGGATCGGATGATAGTTTTGAAGATGCTCAAGAAGTTCCACAGAACAATCCGACTCCCAGCAGTGACCCTACCAACATGCCGGAGGTCCCAGAGCAAATGAGAACCATGTTCGTGACTATGATGAACCGATTTGCGAGTGAACAATATGGATTACCTCAGTACACACCTGGGCAAGGACAACCATGGCGATCAGCATCAAACATGAATCAATCCGCTGAGAAACCGGTCAAGAAACCCGTGGACGTGGATATGGAATCAGTTCGATCAGCCGGAATTGTTTGATCGATATGCCAGGTCGGTCACCAAGATCGATTTCATAGATCGCCCCCACGTAGTGATGTGGACATGGAGTCAGAAGGAGAGATCAGTCAGCATTTTGATCCGGATGATCTGGACATTGAGATGCCTCGTAGGGCGAATATGGCCTCCGCGCAGGCATTTGACAGCGATTCCGGAACGATCACCCGAGTGCGAATGTCTGCGATCTCGGAATTGAAAGATTTTACCGGCAGGATATGGATGATGATCAGGCCAGAGCTTGGTTGAGTCGGACTAAATCAGCTTTTTTGAGAGACAAGACACCGGAAGGTGAAAGATGTCTGATCTTCGCTGATCTAATGAAAGGTCCGGCCAAGAACTGGCTTAAGCAGCTGAGCCGAGAAGTGCGTTTGAAGTGGCCTCGATTGTGCGAAGAATTTGAAGAGCAATATTGCAACTCGGGGGTGTCTGTCGCGAGACAGTATTACCACATGAAGAAAAGATCCGACGAAACACCGATCGAATACTTACATCGGCTGAATGTTGCTGGTCTACAAATGCCGATCAAGGATCCACGACACCCGAATATAGCTCGCGAGCATGTCGAACACTTGATTGGCACTTTGGACAATCGTGATTTGGATGATCAGTTAACCCTGCTCCGTATAAGCAATTCGGAGCAATTGGAACTAACCCTGAGAGCGCTGCAGCGGGCCAAAAG
>MIQA02002383.1:0-19018 GCA_001887855.2 Sclerospora graminicola | reverse complement strand
TCAGGTCGGAGGGGATGACCTTCTCGAGACGGGGGGTGTCCTCGGGTGGAAATCTTCACCGGAGAACGGGTTGGGGTCGATACTTAATCAGTATCTAAGCACTGATCAGGAAAGTTCGTCTGATCAGGCCAGCCAATGAGAGAGAGATATAACGAAACCAAGAAAACGCGATCAATCCACGATCTTCCACAGTAATCCACAAACGTTATCTCCACAAAAACCTTTACCAATATTATTAACGTGTTCCAAACACGTGCGCGTTGAGGGTGAGGTTCGATCACCTAAAACAAACCCGTCGGGGGTCTTCCGGTAAGCCAAAATGCGTCGAAGCGCGTCTTAACCGCGAATTTGTTGAGCAAGAGGGGACTAATCAACCCTGTGCTCCCAATGACCGCAACACGTGGCGGAGCGACTCTTTGCTTTAGGGGGAAAATCAAAACCTGTTATATATATGCAATGTCCTATACCTGTGTACCGTACATCAACTCATGCCTGACTTATACTTCGAACCTATTTACTTCGTCGCACGGTTGCGTAGCACCACCTTGCCCATCCTGGCTGCACCTCCAAGCTGATCTGTACCACTTATGCCCTGATCACGACCCGACTCTTCGAAAGATCTTCAACCCATCCCGATCTTCAACAAACGACCTTGAAACCACTTGAGATCCGCTCTTCAGCACTTGTCCACTTCATATACAGTCCGACCAAACCGAGAACTTACTTGCCCTTGCATCTGATCACGATCGGCATAGTGATCAACCGAGTGATCAGGTGGTGATCAGGCCGATCAGCCCTTGATCACCTCGGGAACGCTCTGGGTCATCATCATCACGACTCAATTCATCTTCTAAGCCATACTTCCGACCTTTATATCCCGTCAGGACAACCATATAGCTCCGATCTCGGTTGATCAGGCCTGATCAGGACTTGCCACGTCATCTTCGGACAAACCATAGGTTATCATCACTCACACAACCTGTCACTCCACATGCCCGACTTCATTCCACATCTAATCTTCATTGCTCGGGCATCATAAGCTGATCAGGCCGTAACCTCGTGTCATGATCAACTTCAACCACCATACCATTCATAGATCGGCTGGACGCCTGCCCTTGACACGTCATGTCAACAGTTACTCTTTTCTTATTACATCCACGGGAACTCCACTTAGTAGCTGTAGTAACGATCGTGATCGTGATCTCCATCATTCCGTCAGTGTCTGGGACTGGGCTTAACGACAGTACTTGGCTGATTTCTCCACATCGTGAATATCCGTTGTCCGCCACCTTTTCCTTTTACTGTGATCGGCCTTTTCCCACCCATCAACCGTCATATGTTGATGGGTATTCTATCGTCACCAATCAACGGCCATGTGTGGTCCACTTCAGTCCCAATATTTTCCGATCGCTTTACCACAGATAATTTTATCGATCACAAGAGTAAGTATTGTCATGTTTTCTTAGCGAAGACGAAAGACGCTGCGGCAAAAACGTTCGAGCTATTTCTCACTTCCTTCGAGAAAAGATTTAACTGTCGCATACACGTGCTGAGGACGGACTCAGGGCGCGAATATAAGAACGTTGACCTTTTGTGCAAGAAGACTGGTGCTGCAAGGAAAGGGAGTGAAGCGCGGAACCAGAGCAGCAAAGGAAAGGCGGAGCCAATGCATAGGACTATCATGAACACGGTAATATGCATGATTTTTGCGTGTGGCTTACCTGTGGGTTTTGGGGGTGATGCTGTACAGTATGCAGCATATATCATCAATTATGCGCCCACAAATGCAAACCCCGGACGTGCGTCGCCGATGAAGATGCTGACGAAGGAATCGCCGAACTTAGGTGAGATGGTGGTGTTTGGCTCGCCGTGCACTGTATATAGAGATCCAAGGAAGAAGAACTTTTCGCAAAGGGCGCAACCTGGGATGATTAACGACGTGGGCGAGGAAACCAAGGGATATCGTTTTTATTTACCAAGGGATAGGGTAGTAATCACTACGCAGCACGTGTAGAATATCGAGACTTTGGATATGGACAAGAACGAGAAGGTTCAGCGGTTTTATTTGCGTCAGGAGGAGAACGATAACGTTCAAGAAGAAGAAAAAAATCGGGAAGATAACGGTAAGCAAATGTATGGTCCCTCTCTACCTAACCGGAATCAGGTAAAATCTGGAAAAGGGGAAAAGAGAAAGGGCGGAAAGAAGAAGAATTGGACGAGAGATCGCTCAATTACAAGGTCCATTAAAGAAAATTTAACAGTGGACGAAAGTGGCAAAGACGGGGCTGAAGCAGAAAATAAAACGACCGGGCAGGACAGTACGCGCGATGCACAGGTGACGGTAACTAACGATATGGTGAACGGCATTGTGGAAAGTGATCCAAGGACGTATCGAGAGGCCGCGCAAAGCGCAAAAGAAAACGAATGGAAGGAAGCGAGTAAACAAGAGTTAGATGCGTTGGAAGCTAACGTGGTGTGGAGACTGGCAAAGGTACCGAAAGGAACAACGGCACTACACACGACATGGGTCTTCAAAACAAGGACGGATGCGGATGGACGTGTGGAACGACTGAAGGCGAGACTCGTGGCGTGCGGGAATGAACAAGTTTTTGGCGTCGATTACAACGTGACATTTGCAAGCGTAATGGACATGGCGAGTGTGACGGTGATTTTGGTCTTGCAAGGCAATGGCGTGTGCCGGTAAAGATCGGTAATGTGCCTAATGCTTATGTCAAAGCGAACAAAGAAGAAGAGCTAGCTTCAAATTCCCCAAGAAATGAACATTTCGCGTGCCGAACTAGCGTTTTGGAAGCGGCGGACGCAGGACAAATGGTTTTGGGGCTAAAGAAGGCTCTTTACTGGCTGAATCAGGCCGGGAGACCCTGGAGCGAGCTTCTACATACGGAGTTAAAGTCGATTGGTTTTTCGTCTGAGCCTAACCGACATGTGCGTGTATTTTAGGAGCGCAAAGGGCAGCGTTGTCTACGTTGACGATCTGCTGGTTACGGGGACCAAACAAAAGGACGTGGACCACTTCTTTGTTGAGTTTAACGCACTGTCAATCAAGAATCTTGGAGTGGCACGGAATTTTCTGGGTATGCGTGTGATGTATGACGAGTTGAGTGGGTATGAATTGGATCAAGAAAGCATAATAATTGACTTATGCAAAACGTACGGGCTGGAGGATGCAAACGGAGCCAAGACGCCTGTAGGCGAAGAGTACAATGAGGCGAGTGATGAGTGCAGCGTGAAGATTGCTGATGCGAAGACGGAAAAATAAGTGACCGGTTTCGTTCTTTAGTTGGAAGTTTGCTTTGGCTGGCTAGGTGCACAAGACCAGACATTACGTTTGCCGTGCACAAAGCTACACGTAGGACGCATCAACCGACTGTATCGGATTGGAAGCTGGCGAAGTGATTTGTAAGATATCTGAAGGAAACAAGCAAGTACAGATTGTGCATGGACAACCAAGGGTCAAGTGAAGAATGAATTTAAGTGTGCGATTTTAGCGATGCCATTTTGCGGCAGATAAAGTGGATAGGAAGTCTTTTCCGGAGTTGTTGTGACTCTAGATAGAATGGTGGTTTTTTGTTATGCAAGAAGCAAGGGTGTGTATGCTTGTCGACCATGAAGGCGGAATACAGTGCAGCGTCAAGTATTGTACGAGAATTGCTTGGTTTTGTTGAGTTCTTAAAATAACTAGAGGTGGAAGTCCAGATGCCGATGAAGCTTTACGTGGATAATCAAGCTGCAGTCACGCAAAGAGGATATCAAGACGAGCTAAACATGTGGACGTGAAGATCAAGTCTGTTACAGATTGCGTACAAAGAGAGAAGATTGAGAAATAATATCTCCAGACCAAGGAAATGCAGCGGATTTGCTAACCAAGGTGTTGAATGCGCCAAGTATCGATGAGCTAAGGACGAAGATTGGACTGCGTGCGAAGAATGAAAGTCGAGTGCGCGAAGGAGATGCCAGGGGAGGTTGAGGACTCGCGCTGGTCGACGTCTGTGCCGGCGAGGAGGAGTTTTAAAAGGTGTGATGTGATTGCACCGTGCGGCCAACTCAGGATGTGCATCTACATGTACACTAAGAACCTGATTTATATTTGATTTTAATACACTTTTCTATTTTCTATTATCAGCGCATGTTGTGCTCACGACGCACCATTTTTACAGTGTTCTAACACCGACCCATGCGTCTCCTGGACGAGTTCGTCTATCGGCTTTCCGTTCCCTATGCCAGACTGTGGCCCCTTATACCGATGAACCGGTCCTGGACCCGGATAATCCATAATTTAGGGGTTACCGTCGTCGGTTTTTCCTTCCAATGTCCTTAACCTTAGGGGCGTTCTTATTTTCACACGGGAGCTCCCGAAAGCAAACCTCGAAGCTTGATTGAACAAGTATTTTTTCTCGCCTGTTTATGTAACCTTCTGCTCCCGATTTCCCTCCCGCTCCCGCCCTTCGCCAAGGGTCGTGGGAGAACGGGGGCACGCATTAGAGCAGAAACAAAAAAATTGAGATTCTACAATCACATTAATAGAGCTGCGTAACGAAACAAATGGCACTAAGTTAGTTTTTATTCGTATGCAAACATGCAAAGCTTACGGGTCGGATGCCCTTAATATCCTTACTGATTCCATCATGTAGCTAATATCGAAATAAAATGGTCGCCATCGCGCCACTACCCACACGAGGCCATTCTCGATAGAAGTTGATAAGGGATGATGCACCCATCGCGATGCTATACCAAATTCAGCTGCGACAACACTGTTAATCCTGCCGATAATTGGAGCGCAATAAATCTCCACGCTTGCGGATACGTCATCTTGTCAGCATCCAACGGACATTTGTTTGCTTGTCAGAGTCCTTGTCCCACATGCCATTAATAGTGCAGCCTGCACTATGCATAATGAATGCCTTCATACGAAAGAGCGCCAACACCTTTATATCTGGTAAGTGACCGGTAGGTGCAGCCATGGATATACTCAAAAACATGACCAGAGGAGCAGGAACGTTCCTGCAGGTCTATTGATGCGAGAAATCTGAATGTATGGCAGCATCCACTCGGGGCAATGACGCTCGGCCCAGTAGTCCTTTTTAATGCTAAAAGCATCGTCAATTTGATCCTGATGATCGACCAAGTTGCTGAGTGCTGGCAATTACGGGATGGGGAAGACAAAGAGAGTATTTAACATGTTTGGCAGCTACCGCAATCGGTATTGATGAGGATGATCGACGAATTGTTTTACCGGAGACGGAGTTTTCTAGACCGCTTGGCATCGAAGCATCAGTCTTTCAATCTCAGAGCTCGTTGCCGCAGCTGGAAGAAGCCACGGATTTCCAACCGCCGTTCTATTCATCTCAAACGCTTTCATTTTCAGATACTGCCATGCTACCGTAATTTCAGTCATCACTATTTTCATCTCCGTCACAAGATTAAGAACAACAGCCGCTGCTCCAACGGCAAGGTAGTGGACAAGTTTGACCATTACAATTCAGTTCGCTATTATCGGAATTTCCAGAAGAGCAAGACAACTATTTGCGATCAATACTTCCAGCTTCCATGCCAATGCAAAAGACAGCAATGAGGCCTTCAATGGACTTTTTTCGACGATAACGATGCTCGTTTAATTCAATATTTCTGAAATCTCATCTCAATACTGTTTCAAAGCAGGAAGCCACTAATAACTTTTTAAATACTGAACGAAAATGTTATATCGTTCAAAAGCCTTGTAACGGCCGATGTACCAAACTCTATGAGCCCGTAAAGTACCATGACATTGTAAATGTTGATGAAGAATGGCTGACGCTCATGCTTGGGAAGGCTGCCAACGTCAGCTTTCTGCAGCTTGAATGCTAACTTTCCTCATCAGTAGAATAGCTTCTGAGAGTAAATCGAAACAGCAAGGATGCGGAATGCTCAGGAGGACAGCGCGTCTACAGCCTTTCATATCATATCCTAACACAAGCCCTTTATTGCTTCGATTGCGCTGAAAATGTTATGTGAAACATACTACGTAGGTGGACCACATTTATCCCAAGAGCCGGGAGCACCGTACGGACATTCCTCCCAGAGCTCCCGGGAGGGAAGCCATACCCTGTGCCTGTCTCCCAAAAATAAGAAGTAAATTCGGGACGAATGTGGTCCGCCTACGCACTGTGGTCCACGTAACCTTTTTCAAAGCCAAAAGAATCACTTGCAATATACATAGTGCTCTGATGATTCGCGATGACGCCGACGACGAAATCCAGCCGAATTTGCTGATATCGCTAGCATATTTACAACCATGAAACGAAAGAGTAGCCAAGGCATCGCTGCCTGCGTTCTTGTGGTCCCAATACTTGCAGGAAGTGATGACGAATGAGGGACGATTCCAGCGACGCTATCGGATGAGCTATCCCGTGTTTTTGCAGCTCTGCGCGCTCACAGAGCCAATCATTCGCGCTCAACATCCCTACAGCAAAATCTCACCAGAGATTGTGCTGCACTGTATGCTGCGCCGGCTTGCTGGTGGCTCCTACGAAGACATTGCTGCATTTGCTCAACTGCATGTAACAACCTTTTACCGCTTCATCTACACAGGAATGGACGCAATAAGCGCGTGCAAACAGCTTGCTAACACTTCCCTCAACCATGGATGAGATTATCGAGCAATGCCAAAGTTTTGATAAAAATCAGCCTCCATGGGGCGATAAAAGGATGTGTTGAAGCTGTCGACAGCTGGTTGTGCCAAGTCAAGACACCAGCGTCGAATGAGACGGCCCACGTGAAATCGTATTTTTCTGGACACTATCACGGCTATGGGGTGAATGTTCAGGTATCCTGCGATCCCCTTTGTCGTTTTACGTCAATGTCCATGATGTGTCCAGGTGGCTCGAACGATATTCGTGCCTTCGAGCAATCAAGTCTCAGTGGTATTTGCGAGGTGCTACCAATTGGTGTTTTTATGATCGGAGACAACGCATACGTTCGCACAGAGCATTTGATCATACCGTACAGCCTTGTGGACGAGATGGACAACAGCAAAGATGTGTTCAATTTTTATGCTAGCAAATTGAGAATTTGGATTGAACAAGGTTTTGGTATGATGGTGACAAAATGGCGGATTCTAAAAAAGGCACTTGAAGTCAAACTGCGCAATGTTTCGACTATTGTTCTCGCAATTTCCAGACTGCACAATTTTTGTATTTACAGTCGCGAAAGTGGGTACGATCGCGTACCAGAAATTTACAGAACTTTCACGGTGGTGGATGTTGATGGTGGGCGAGAAATTGGCACATTCTGTCCGACATCTCTACTGATGGCGGAAGGAATCAGCCGCGCACTTGTATTTTGCGCGAGAAAATCAAAGACTATATTGTTTCTCAAGGACGGCAAAGACCAGAGAATAATAAGAGCAATACCTAACACATATGGACTTATTTAGTTTCTGAACCTCTCCGCAAGTATTTTTAAAGTATTGTCATCGAAAACTATCCGCTTTCTGTTTTCTCTTTATACAGACGCTTTCCTTACAAGCTGACGCTGCATGTGGCGCTGGTTCTGCTCACCTTCACTCAGTTGCAGCTACTTGACACTCAAAACTCTGCTTTATATACATGCTTCACATCGCAATTGGTGCGTCTAGTTGCCATGTCATAGCTACTTGAATGACGCTTTAAACTCGTATACGAACAGGGCGTTCTTCTTCGTTCCTCCGGCTGCAGAGATCGGTGTCGTGTCTGTCTTCTTTGCACTAATTTTCTCTACCTTTTGGTGTGGTATACTGGTGAGCAGACCCCTATTTCAAAGGGAGCTTTATAGGATTAACAGCACGATGCCACCAGTGCATTATTTGGGAAACTTGTATTTTTCCGTTGGCAATGCCTTGCCTCAGAAGATCCGTCTAAAACTGAAGCTGTTATAAAAGAGAAACAAATCATAACGCATTCGTCGAGAAAGCTATGCTTATGGGGGAATTTTACAACGATACCGCTTCAAGTTCATGGAGCTCTATTCGAGTCGTTCGGGTTTGGCCAATCCATTCAGCTTCCCGGTGGTATGTCAACATATAAATGGATGTAGGTTAAGCTCGACAAATGGTGTCGATCAGATGGTGAAAAGGAATGCGAGTTATGTTATAGAATGTTTATCACGTCTGATGAGAATCTAAGCATTTCGATGCGTGCTCGATAGATTAATTGTCCACTGTGTTGCCGACAAGAACAGACCGACACAAATCCCTTCACCCGTGGAGGCTTTTCTCATTTGTGCTCACCGAAATGCCGAATCATTTTTACGTGGTTGCTTCACTCATGCGTCTTATGGGTTTTCTATGGCAGTATGTTTCCCTGTTGTGAAAAAGCTCATTTTCCTGTGGTCGAAGGTATTCGATATGCTGAGCGGTATTTAGAAAAAATCATTGAGGGGATCTTACACTCGCATCCAGGCTCCAAATATTTCTTAATTCTAAAAAACATTTAAAGAAGTAGATCAGCGTGGCTAAATCAGATGAAAAGAAGGAGAATGAAGAAGACAAGGATGCTGTCTTACGCTTTGCTGCCCTTTTTAATCGTATCAAGACGACAAGAAATCCAGTTGCCGTTTGTTCGCTGCTTTCATTTATCGACAATTGTTTCAAGTCTGCATGCCGGTTCCCTTGTCTGGTGAGTTTCAGAACGAACAATGGGAAAAAGAATTCCAAGTTCCTGCTTTAACTTTTAAGAAAAATACGGACTATGTCCGAGCTTTCCTGCCGCTGCAGTTGGAAGAATGTAACAACGAGGTTCAAGAAAGTCTTCGAAAATGTTGTGTTGGATCTAGGGGGCATTTGTTGCGCTATGAATTTGAAAAGCGTGCGAAGGTATGCGTTGCCTTAAATTAGACAACGCGACAGCGAGTTTACGTTCGTGACGGCTGGTTCACTTTTGTGGAGTATCTGGAATCATTTGCTCTGCTGATAAAATTTGGTGACTCGGTGCACATGGCTTGGCGTTACGCATCTGTGTATTTGGTGATGTAGTATACAGTAAAACTTGTTGCACTAATTGTTGGTTGGATATCTTTTCGAGCAATGCAACGTGTACCAACTTTCTTTTTGTGTTGTTGCTGGCAGATGTGCTCGAGTTGGTTTTGCCGCTGTAAGTTGTTTTCATTTGTGCGAGGAAACTAAGGGCACTCCATGATGGTTTTTATTTGATTGATTCATTGGTTGTTGATTCGTCTTGGGTAGCAATAGCACTTTGCAATTGTGATGCATTTGCTTTACGTCGCTTCGTTGCCGGCAAATTTCGTAGTTGGTTTCGAGCTCCAGTGTTATACGGTTGCCCATACGAACGATTGGAATTTTTACAGGTCGAGGCCATTGTGTAGCACTCGTGGACGAGTTATTTCGATCCTGCTGTGCTAAAAGCAACGAAGAGAGAGGATTTCATGTTGGTAGGTTGCGATCTCTTTTAGAGCCTGGGAGACAGCAGTTGCAGTGTTTGTTGGTGACGATTGATTCACAATTTTAAGCCAATGGTGGTTTTGGCAGGCACGATTGATGTCAATATTTCGATCCCAGTGATACCGGATAGGGTTTCTATTGTGCTACGTGCATAAAAATTAACGGCTCGTTTCGGATTTCCGAAAATACTCGCTTCCATAGTTTCGTTGGATCTGTCAAATTTTCACAATAACGGGAGTTGACTGTCGCAGTGAAAGGGTGAATGACTTTGGGCGGAGGAATCGGTTACAGTATACTTGTAAGCAGAAAACACATCCGCCGCTCACCGGGATCTGATACAGGTATATTGAACAGCAGTCGCTTACAGTAAAGTTTTGATTTATCTTCAAGGACAGATAAGCAGACTGATCCCACTTCCATGTCGAATCAAAAATGGTTCAAACCAATGACTTTTATGTCTTTGCTAGACGAAGAATAAATTCACAACGAGAATCAAATGAACAAGTAACTCTTAACACAACTAGTTGCAGCCGTGTCCACCGACGAGGACACGACATAGAGCAAAAATGGTCAACATACTCAGAGCCATTATTCACACAAAACCGAAAACATACAGAGCAATGGCAGTCATTGCGCCTGCTTGAGAGGAATGCTGTTTCATTTCTTCGAGCTGGCGAGGTCCTTTTGGCAGTAATCGAGTCGTTAAAGACACTACTGAAAGCAAAGGAATGATACTAGAAAGGACCGAAAGGTTCCAGACGCCACCAAATTCGTGTGGTTCCTTCTCAAGGTGCTTAGCTCAACGGATCAAATCTGGATCAGCAAGTTGGATATCGTATTGTTCGTGACGGATGGTTTACATTTGTGGAGTTAGGAGCTCAACTTGCTGGCGCTTCATAAACGGTCGCAAGTGCTGGAAAAGGTGATGTATCAATACGCCCAAGGAATACAAACATCAGTCATTACGAAAAAAAACAAGAAACGGATGAAATTGCTAATGTTTTATATGGCCATGATCGTATAGCCCCTGGTGTACACCGGGAACCAATACTGTATTAGTCGATACAAAAGACGAAGATGAAGCGCTCGACTTTGAGCTTCGATACACGGCGTCTCCTCGTCCAGAGCCGTTGATGGAAAGGGCTAATGACTGATGTCTGGAAATAACTGAGTGGGCTTAAACGATATGGCACGGAGCTTAACCACGCAGACAATTATCTCGCTCCTTCTCTAGCATCTCGATGCATTCTTGTATCTCTGCGATCTCGGCCATGGCTCCAGAATAGGCAGAAAGCAGCCTCTCCCTGATCGTTGTGCGCATCTTCATGATGTATTTCTGTGTCGCCACAAGAAACTCTGCTCGTTTTTCCCTTTGTATTAGAATCGTCGTTCTTATTTGATGGGTAGCGTTTTTGCCTCTTGATATCGAGATTCTTGGTGTAATAGTTGATTTGCCGTTTTGTCAGCATTGCTTTATCCGTGTTGTTTGCGATTTTCGAAATAGTGGCGGCTATGTCATCGATTCGTTTGCCTACAATTCATGGATATGAATTACAAATCAATAAAAGTGAGAAACATGAGCATCAAAGCTACTCACCGTTCTTGTCTAGAGTTTCTTTACTAGTCAGTGGGCGTACAAGTGATGGGTTGGGTTTGTCCCCGGATAGCGTGTCTAACGTGGCTTCTTGTAAGAGAAGCTGGGCTACAACAGCATGAAGCTGTGGACGCGTGATAGTTGTCATCAGATGCAGGTATTGGAGATCAATTCTGCCAGCGCAGAAGAAGCCAAACGGGCAGTTATGTCCGGACTTGGTAAACTTCATGATGACTTTGCGGTAGTCGGATAGGATTGAGTGCCTAATATCCCATAACTTCTTCGCGTTGTGAGGCCGGAATTTCGATACGCGAACCTTTTCAAAAGCTACATCGGCATGGAATGAATTGTTGAAAGCAGTATTTTTGCCGTCACCGTATGCGTCTGTTACATCAGCCCAAAATTCCGATTTATACCCCAAATATTTCGTATCGAGCGAATAGCGAGAGGCTGGATCACCGTAGTGCGATAACTGAACAACAAAATCATCAGCAAAAAGCACGTCGATGAGGCGAAAAACGCACGCGATGGTCTTTGACATCCACCTCTTCAAACCCTTCGGACCGTAGACATCTCTAAGTTTCTCGAGTTGCCTGTCTTTCACCATAGTCACTTTAATTGTCTTAAGAAATGTGGTTTTGTTTGAGAAGTAGACGTAGCCTTCCTGCCTACGGCATTATACACGGAGCTCGTTCGCCTCACGCTTGGCAAACTCTGTGACCAGAGCTGTGTCGGCATCACAGAGCTCTAGGCTCGTCGTTAACAGGGTAGTATGCGCCGGCGTGACGGACGCAGTAACCTCCACCGACGACTTCATCGTTGTAATGTAAAGATTGTGGTTCGTTTACTTTTTTTGCTGTGTTCCCGTTCTCCCACCAACCTTTTCTGGCGGCGGGAGCGGGACGGAAATCGGGAGCATAGGGTATCAAAAACAGGCGGTTCGAATTTTATTGTCCACTCAGGTTTTGATTTTTTCTCCCGGGATCTCCCGTGGGAAAATAAGAACGCTCCTTAGGATGCAAAATAGGATCTTAACTGCGAGTCAAAAGTATTAATAATGGCCATTTTTCCTAAGAGCATCTCCAGTCGGTGTGCTATTGCTATTCTATTCATAAAAACGGTAATATAACGCATATATCGCACTTCTGCTAGGCAGTCGTTGCGCTATTGCTATTTTAAGCCAGTTCGGCCTGTGCTACGCGGAGCCAAAATAGAAGAGTAGATCTATTCGTGTACCGTATATTTCAATACAAAAGCCAAGTCATCTGCATGACGTCGGACTAAGACATTGTGCACTAGGGTTACGAAGCTAAACGCCGTTGAATATTTTCGCTAACATTGACAATGCTACTACGTCAGTCAAATACGGTTTTTTCAACCAGTAAGTGCCAATAATTAAGGGAAGACGAATTGGCATTTTACTATTCTATATTGAAAAGACGTCACAATTATGATCTGAAGAACGTGTTACATGGTTTACAAAACGTTATGTATTCTAATAATTTGAAACGTCCTAGATGTAGTATGGTTGCTGCTTGTTTCTCCTCAGCTTCAATGGGTATGGTGACTCAGTTCAAACGTAACCGATTTGGCATACAAAAATATCTTTGTCGTACGTAAGTGAAAGTAATTGATTCAAAGGTCGTCAAGTGTCAGCTCACGACATTGTTAAAATATAATCCAGTGGAAAGAAACTACATCAATATAACCTAGCTCAAAGCGAACACCATTACGTGTCTTGACTATTGCGCTGCTAGTTGTGGCCTCTTTATCAGATTTTGAATGTGTCGAAGCGGTGATTGCAGTGAGTTCATGTTCGATGGGCATGATTATGCTCTTACCAGGTCTACAGTAATAAAGTTTTAGAATAGCACACGATGACTGGGGGCAGAACTCTGTTGCGGTATTGCTATTCTAAATTGACCAATCATCAATCGGATAGCTTTCCAAAATAGAATAGAATACGTGCTATATTTATTTCCCAATTATTTATTCATTCAATACTTATTTTAATCCTTATTATCGTTTTTGACGGGTTATGAAATTTCAGAAGACATTTTGCTTTGTTGCACTCGGGGTATTCTTCCTGTACGAATTCAACGCATCTATTCCAGCCCCTAGATGTCAAACCATTCCAGAGCATGGTTAAGGCAGCTTTGCAGGAAAATTGTTTTCCAGTGCGGATGGAAACGTTTCCAAGAAGGGGTCTATTGACATTACATATCATGCTTATCGTTCTGCGCTCATTGAGCGCCCACAAATCGCCATAAACGTCTTCATGGCTACTGGTATCTACCCACCATCGCTAATGATCATGTAATGTCGCCTACGAGTGTTTCATAATGGTGGTACCAAAGATACAGCGGGTCAGGTCACATGGCTGAAGAGAAAAAAGGAAATCCAAGACGGCGCGAGGTTCTTCTACTGCCTCCAGCACCTCAATTCCAAGGTAAAAGGCAACGCGTTACTGTTGACATTGTAGATCGTCTTATAGCGAAGGAAATGATGTTAAGCGTGAACGAGTAAGTATAAAAAATGACCGTGATCTAAATTGGTCACTGCTATTATGGCTTCAATAAAAACCAAATTTTGTACCATCAGGTTTTGATACAGATATGTTGGACTTTCGATGATTAGACTCTTGATTCATACTTCGAAGTACGGATTTAGCGAATACATTTGTAGCGCTAATTTCAGCAAATCACAATTTCTTTCTTAGATAACAAACATTTTTCGACTTGATCGAAAATCGTACACTAAACTGGCAAACTACGTTAGCGAAATTTCAACCGCTTTACCACATGCAACCATCTTCTGATATAAGGGAAAAGTTCGCATCTGTTTGAGTCACCTTCGTTAGAGGCTCCTAACCAAAGGGTCAACCAAGTTAAAGAAGACACACCGACCTTTCATAAAAAATGTGATATGGGTGAGCAAAAACAGTGTCATCCATGTCTTTGAGTTTTGGGTGGAAATTCCTGTATAATTTTATAACCGAGGATCTGTTGACTCAGCCGACCTCTTCGAGGTTAGTTGAGCCAACCCAGATGGCGACGACCATCTGACCAATCAGATGCCTCCATTTTTCAACCGAGCTGTTCCAGAACAGAGGTGAACTTTGCCCTAAGTAGTACTTGTGACAAGCGCTCAAACCCATGCCCAACCCGCACCGAAAACCCCGCACCCAACCCGCGCGGATTCGTTTGCGGACTGACCTGAGCCCAGCCCGTAGCCCACACACAACCCACAGTAAGGTAAACTGGAATTTTAACTTTAACAGCCCACATTTGAGGGGGGCGGTCCGGTGCCCTCTTTGTCACTACAAGACAGCTCGTACTGAAGCAAGGAAGAACAACGTAACTGCGCGGAACATGATAAAAAAGCAAAGACAAAAGTTTGCCTCTGGAAAGGTGTTTACTACAGAGGTCGGTTGAAGATGAGCGTGCATTGGCATTTAGGCGACTAGCATTTGTAAATTATTCTATGCCGTAGCAAGCAGACGCAATCATTTTGCAGCATAAGGTATTTTACTAAGAGCTCGCTGCCTCAATTACTAAACCGCCGATTGGACAATTAGCTCAATCTATGATTAGTATGATCTTTATATTATTCAGCCACCCTCGCAGTTTTTTTCACCTCAAACTTTGAGTAGCTTCCCACGCCACCTCCAAGACGGATGTAAGTAGACCCTCTCACAGTGGAGGAGATAATATCCTACCAGAAGAGAATCCACGCCTTCTGATGAAGTCCTTCCTTGGCCAGCAATGTGCAACACGCTAACCCAAACAGCCCGAAAACCCAGCCCAAAACCCGCGGGCTGGAGTGCGGTTCGACCTCAACCCGCACCAAACCCCGCGGGTTTGAGCCCTACTTGTGATCACTGCAGGTAACTTTAGTTGAAATCTACTTAGAATAAAGGGACCCACTAGGTGCACACCCCCTTGCACACACCCTGTACCATAAAGTAGGTACAACGTACAAAGTCTAAGCAGAGCAGCTGTATTTGGCGGGGGCTTCCTGCAACTCGATCCCGCTAATATCTGAAGACGCCTTGCTGAATTAGAAGAGATCGTAAGAAAGTTGATACAAGTTAAGAAAACTTAGCTGATGCATAATCATTATATTTTTGAACACTTATCAACTTGTATAAATCTTTGATTACTCTGGCAATAAAATTGTACTCCCTCCGTCACAAAGCTATTGTCCGATTGTTGTTTAAATACTGAGGTTAAGGTTAAAAATACTGTTATTTGTTCATAATGACATCAAAGTATAGAGTATTAAAAGGGCTTTCATTTGATGATACATTGGGGTTTTACGCTTTCCGCTAGCGGAAGTTTCGGCACCAAAACTACCTTTTAATTTGGGGGTCACTTGACGGAGCACCGGCAGATAGATGAATTTCGCTCCTGCATCTGAGGATCATGATGCTTGTGCTGAAGGAAATCAGCTTTGCATTGATACAATTTATTTTTTTTTGCTGGACCGTTTTTGCATGAATGCGAAGTGGTTAAAGATGAGGTACCCATGAAGCTATAATTCTTTTTGAAGAAGAAGAATTTGACGGAATGGCATCGGCGAGCGGTGTACGAGTATATATTAACAACTGATATAAAGCATGACAACATTCTAACTACCGTGCACTCTTCATCTCCATGCATAACATCAACCGGGGTCCGGTCCAACACATTGATCGGTAAAGTCCTGCCAAACAAGAACTGTACTCTATAAACAATGTCTCGTCTACCTTTATGAGTATGTACTATATAAATGATGGCTTGCCTACCTGCATGAGCACCTGTGGCTTGGTGTAAAGAAGAGCTTTCATTGTAACCGACAACATGTCCCTAATAAAAATACGACAATAAAAATGGGACGCTAAGAAACCGTGAATCGGACAATAACTTTGGGACGGAGGGAGTACCAATATAGATTTAGGCAGCCTCTAGAGCTGCGACTAGCCTGCGCATTACTACTTGCGTGCTGGTCGAAAACTGATTCGGCTTTACAGAAGTTATTATTCTGTGACTCATCAATCCTTAAAAAAAGGTCCGTATTCGTAACACAAACACAATTTTTCTGTTACAATTGAGATATTAAGATCGCCCGGACGCAATCGTTTAAACTATAGATAGAAACACGACAAGATCGTCCGACCAAAAAGTTTTATTCTCAATACGGAAAAGCCCGACCGTGGTGGCTCTCTCTTGGTTCAGAATGTACTGTAGCTAGATTGGTTGCATTATTTGTGTAAAGCGATCAGAAAATATTGAGAATGAAGTGGACCACACATGGCCGTTGACTGGTGACGATGGAACACCCATCAACATATGACGGTTGATGGGTGGGAAAAGGCTGATCACAGTTACGATGAAAAGGTGGCGGACAACGGGTATTCACGATGTGAAGAAATCAGCCAAGCACTGTCATTACGCCCAGTCCCAGACACTGATGGAACGATGGAGATCACGATCAAGATCGTTATCATAATTACTAAGTGGAGTTCCCGTGGATGTAAAACGAAGTGAGCAACTGTTGACATGACGTGTCAAGGACAGCCGTCCAGCCGATCTATGAATGGTATAGTGGTTGAAGTTGATCATGACACGAAGTTACGGCCTGATCGGCTGATTATGCCCGAGCAATGAAGATTAGACGTGGAATGAAGTCGGGCATGTGGAGTGACAGGTTGTGTGAGTGATGATAACCTATGGGTTTGTCCGAAGATGACGTGGCAAGGCCTGATCAGTCGAGATCGGTGTTATAAGGTTGCCCTGACGGGGTATAAAGGTCGGAAGTGTGGCTTAGCAGGTGAATGAAGTCGTGGTGATGGTGACCCAGAGCGTCCCCGAGGTGATCAAGGGCTGATCGCCCTGATCAACACCGGATCACTCGGCTGATCACTATGCCGATCGTGACCAGGGCTGATCAGCCTCTGATCAGCGTCCAAATGCGAAGGCAAGGGGAGTTCTCGGTTAAGTCGGGCTGGATACGAAGTGGACAAGTGTTATAAGAGCAGATCTCAAGTGGTTTCAAGGTCATTTATCGAAGATCGGGATGGGTTGAAGATCTTTCTAGGAGTCGGGTCGTGATCAGGGCAGTAGTTGTACAGATCAGTTTGAAGGTGCAGCCAGGATGGACAAGGTGGTGCTACGCAACCGTGCGACGAAGTAAATAGGTTCGAAGTATATATCAGGCATGAGTTGGTGTATGGTACACAGGTATAGGACATTTCATATATAATAACAGGTTTTAATTTTCCCCCTAAAGCAAAGAGTCGCTCCGCCACGTGTTGCGGTCATCGGGAGCACAGGGTTGATTAGTCCCCTCTTGCTCAACTATTTCCCGGTTAAGACGCGCTTATACGCATTTTGGCTTACCGGAAGGCCCCCGACGGGTTTGTTTTAGGTGATCGAACCTCATCGCCCACGCGCACGTGTTTAGAACGCGTTATTGATATTGGAAAAGGTTTTGTGGAGATAACGTTTGTGGATTACTGTGGAAGATCGTGGTTTGACGCGTTTTCTTGGTTCCTTGTTATCTCTCTCTCTCATTAGCTGGCCTGATCGGACGAACTTTCCCGATCAGTGCCTAGTTACTGATTAAGTATCGACCCCAACCCGTTCTCCGGTGAAGATTCCACCCGAGGACACCCCCTGTCTCGAGAAGGTCATCCCCTCCGACCTGAACAAGATCATCGTTTTCGTCACCGAGTCCACCTGAGTGAGTGTAACCACCCCCGATCAATGGGTACACAAGGTGAGATGAAGTTGAACATAGATCCTGACGCGCATGACGACCGGCCAGATGACCGGGAGGATCAGATCAGTCATCATAATGGTGTTCATCTGATTCTGATGGCGATCAGGATCATCGGAGTACCCCCTCCGATTGCTGGTCGTCCGGGCCAGTGGGTATCCGGATTCCACCCAAGACTTCCGTCCTGGATTTGGAAATCGGCTCCACCACAGTAGCTGCAACTGAAAAAGATGCTAGCACTGCTACCAAAAGCCTTCAAGAACGTGAAAAAGTCGAACGCGTGCGGCTCATGATGTGTCGCGTCTGTTTCGAATACTTTCATTCTAGTGCAACGCTACCGGGCTCACACACTTTCTGCGGATACTGTATCAGTAACTGGTTCCGTTCCTCACTGTCATGCCCTGAGTGTCGTGACGTCGTAAAGAATGTTTCTGTGCGCAATCGTGCGTTGGACGGGCTAATGGAGCTGAAGTTTGGCTTAAAGTGTTTGGCTTTAAATATTTTTAATCACTAAAAAATATTTTTAACTCAAAATGTTTTTGATAACCCTGGCTTTATGCCACTCCCCGCTAAGAATTAAGGGGTGATTGGGGCAGACAGAATGGACCAATCAGTAAGTTTGACCGAATTCGCGTGCACCCCAAAAAACCTTTGTGCACATTTCCAATCCGAACAGAGAAGTACTTTTTCGGGTTCCCCACTTGGCCATCGTCCGACACCAGGACGTTATCATCCCTAACCCATTTTAAATTTTCGTCGCGATTGAGCGGGAATTATCAAACGAAGGAGCATATAGAATGGCTTAGCACATTTTCCAACAGCTACAAGAGACCGCGCGGCTGCGGGCAACTTGGCAGAAATCGATTAGGCATAAGAGAAAGTTGCACACTGGCGTGCCTTTTGTTGCTTTCTTTTTCTCTGTCTTCTGAGCCAGAAGCTTCGGATACTGACAGAATGCGATTACGGAGATTATTGTATAATACACACGCACAACAATTCCAGCATGATGCTGGACTCTTTAGCATCATTCTCCAAACGATACGATATCCCAGACACCTCAACGTCATAGACAGAGCTAGAGCACGATTCAAGAGTAAAGATGGCTTCAAATGACATATCATTCGGTCGTTCAGAGTCTGTACGCTTCGAGGTAGCTATGTGCTCAAATGCATGCTTGATGGACGTCAAAATGTTAAAATTTGCGGGTTGTAACACCCTGACAAATCCGTCGG
>MIQA02002381.1:0-12075 GCA_001887855.2 Sclerospora graminicola | reverse complement strand
TTCTAACTTATGTACTGTTTGATTTACCAATTCAGGTGCGAACAAACTTCTGCTCTCTTTATTTACATTGATATTCACTCTATTGACGTGTTTCTACTATGTTTACTCTTTGATTTACCAATTCAGGTTCGAACGAACTCCTATTGTCATTATTTATATTGGTATTGACTTTATTGGTGTATTTCTAACGTATTTACTGTTTATTTGATCATGTCAGGTGTGAAGAAACTTCTACTCTCTTTATTTATATTGGTATTCACTCTATTGACGTATTTCTACTATGTTTACTCTTTGATTTACCAATTCAGGTGCGAACGAACTCCAATTGGCTTTGTTTATTTATGGAAATATGTAATTTAACAGTAGCACTTTCGTTTGCGCTCCTCAACTTCTGTTGAAGAAAGAAACAGGCGTATTGGGGCCACCAAATCGAATGCTAAAATCATTCCGAATGAGTGGAAGGCGTACGCCCGCACGCTAGAATGTACATACGCTGGAGAGTACAAATCCCGAGGATCTGGCAAACGACTGCGGCAAGAAGTAAGGTCCATGGGATGTGGGGCAAGGGTACGTGTTCGTGTTATTATTGCAAGATGTCTGTATACAATTTGTTCAATGTGTTCGTATCTTTATTTTCGTGTGTGTAGATCAACATGTGTGTGCAATGGCGACAGGAGAAGAACAAGTTTGTTGTTGCAGTCACCAATTTCGACTTGAAGCATTCTCACCGTCTCTCCCAGATTGCATACGCACAGTATCCTGCCAACCGGTTGGCGCTGAGCCAAGAAGTGTTGGATACAGTGGATCTACTTCGCAAGTCTGGAGCGAAAAAGAAAAGTATTCGAAAATACATTCTCGAAAATTCAGATGCCTCACCAAACGCCCGGGACATGACGAGTTTATTAAGGAAACTCAAGACGCTCGAGCGAGGAGTGACGTCGTCAGCGGACAGATTGCGAGGATGGATGAGAGATTTTTGTGAAGAAGAGCCAGGAAACATAGGACGTATCTTCACGGAACGGATACAAGATAAGGTAACAATTGAAATATAACGTATTAAATGAAATATATGTATTAAAAAAAGTGTTGTGTGATTTAGAATGTTGCCACATGTATCACGCTCCAGACGAGACACATGCGTGACATTTTCTCTCGCCTTCCAGAGGTCTTTCTGATCGACGCGACGCATGGAACTAATTCCTCGAAATACAAGGTATTCAGCTTCATGGCACACGGCGTTTTCGGTAAAGGGCAATATGAGCAGCACGCCCTAATCCAGAATGAGCGTGCCGAAACGCTTTCAACTGCTATCGAGACGTTCAAGATCCACAACGAGAACTGGCACAAGGTGCAGTGCATAATAATTGACAAGGATTTTACCGAAATGTCTGTTTTGTCTGCTGCTCTTCCCTCTGCGCGGATATTACTCATAAAGTGGCTTCGAGAAGAAATTACGATGAATATGGATTTACAGCATGGAAAAAAGAGAGACTGAAGGAACTACTGGAGTTGCTCGTGTATGCGAAGACTGAACAAGAGTACACGAAGCACCGGACGTACATGAATCATCTACTTCGCCTGGAAACAGACAGCACCGCTTCGATCGGTAACACCATCGATCGCGAAAATTAAACCTGTCATTCACCAGACGGTCGCGCTACCGACTCAAGTCATATACTCCAGAATAAATTCGACGCCTACTTTACAAAGAACTGGGACAACTGCAAGGAGATGTGGTGCGCTTACACTCGCCAGAACGCTGTTACACTTGGCAACAACACCAATAACCGGCTGGAGTCATCATGGAGACAACTGAAGGATGTTGTCGACTCATTTACCAGCGTCGACGACTGCATTGGATCGATTATGTATTATCAAAGTGTCGTGGAAAAGGACTTTTTGCAGCGCGTAAACAAACTGTCTGTTGTTCGGAACTCAACATACGACGCAGAAATGACACAAGTTGCTAACATAGTAAGTGAGCACGTATGCGAATTGATTTACCAGGAGTACACGTTTGCAATTTCGAGTGCGGCCAAATATGAATTTTACGAAGGAATCATGAACGTATTTTTCATTAAGAGCACGATCACAGATGATGATGCACGTGATGAACCCAATGTGGAATATAACGTGGAGAAAACAAAATGGGAATGCTCGTGTCTGTTTATGTCAACACGACTTCTGCCATGTCGACATGTATTTTACATTCGCAAGGCTTTGAATTTTGAGCAAGTAATACCTACTCACCTTTTACATTCACGGTGGATAATTTCGTTGGTACGGAGCGAGCCAACAATTGAGTATGCCCCTGCCGAAGCGTTCAATGAAGACGTGATCCCCCCTCGGGCCAAAACTCCATGGGATCAAAATCGTAAGTTCAAGGCAGCAAATGAAGTCGGCGTTAAAATCAGCCAAGCTCTGAGTGAGCTCGGTACCAACGAGTTTCGGGCAGCTCTGGAGACGCTTAAGAAAATTGAATGTATGCTGACAACGAGACAACACGGTGAACTTGCATTAGCGTTGGAAATGCAATCAATTTCCATCGAAACGGATCCCCATGTGTCAACGGAACTGACAAGTCAAGATGGGATTGAGATCTCGGATGGTAAAGCGTCTCCAGGTGTGCGTGGAAAAAGATCTCAGTCGGTGGCGCAAACAAATGATGATATGGGTGGAAATGTGGATGAGTCGGTTGCGCTACAGATGGATCTAACAATGGAGATATTGATGAATCTGTAGCGGTACCGACTAAAGATGATGAGGAAGATGATGTTGATAGCTGTGCCGACTTTGTTATTTCGAGTCCACCACGAGCACGTGGTCTACCGAAAATAAAATCAAAGGCAAAGCGAGCTAAACAGAAGGCAAGTGCCCAGTATGCGAGAGAAGCTTCGCAGATGTACCACGATCAAGTCAGCCTTGCAGAGTATTATGTGCAGCGACGCAACATTCACTACGGCGAAGAAAGTTGTCGAACGTTTTGGATTGTTTGAAATTAAGAAAAAGACCAAGCAACTGAGACCGTTTAAACTGGACGATCGAAGCAAAAACAAGCCCATGCCTGTAGAAGACCTTTCTCGTGTTCTACCGAAGTCAATGCTTTCGAAATGTGCTTCGCAAATCGTTCGTCTACAAAGAGAAACCTCTGGCCTCGCAGAAAACCAAGTTGCGATCCAAGTACCGGAGATCGGAGTTTTCGACAGTTCCACTTTAAACCTCATGCGCACGTGGCATCGATTTATGGAAAAATTAAACAGATTGAATTTGGTATCGATTGGGCAGACTCGGTGGATGTAAAAATTGGTGAATCACTTGAAGAAGCTTTCCAGATATCGAAACACATGGATATTGTACCAGCGCTAAAATCACTCCAACTTCAAACCGAGAAAGTACGTTGGTGTCATTTATTTCTTATGGTATTTTCTAACTTGGAGTCACTTATTCGTATTCAGGTCAATATTGTGGACTTTGCTGGGCGAATGCAATTGAGCGACGCCGCTCTTCATTTCGCTTTAGAAAGATTTTTTCAAGACAATAGCCGCGTGGTCGTAGTTTTGCCGTCACTCACTGGTGCTATCGGCGTGGATGATGTGGATGAAATGATACGAGTGATGCTTTCGAAGGACGGTACCGACTATGCTATTTTTCCGCTGCTATTCGGCAGCAACCATTGGTGTTGCGTGTTTGCGCGCATGAGCACTCAAGAAATTTATTTTTACGATCCCATGACTTCCAGCCATGCGCAGGAGGCCTATCGTTTTGCACACGATAAACTCCGCCGAATTCTTACGACGAATGGACCTGCGCAGTACCGCATCCGCCGTTTCGAATCAGCAATCGGGGCACAATTGGATAATTACAACTGTGGAATTTACGTACTCGTTGCTGCCGAGTCTTTCGTTCATGGCAAAAATCCTGGCCCGCTGAATCAAGCAAGCTTGCAGTACTTTCGCTATCGATATTTGATGATGTTTTTGTAGTTTTCTACTCGAGATAAAAAAATAATGGAAGCGTATCGTTTTTTATCGATAAGTTTGCATATTTAATTGCTAACTATAATGCAACTTGCTAAGCTAAGTGTTCTGTTGATATGAGGATGGCGACTGAGTCAGGTAAAGCCATCCCTCTGCCTTGAGTCAAGATAGCAATTTTAAACTTGCTTTGACTATAAGAAAAAAATGACTTAGAGAATTTTGGCAACTATTTACCTGCATGCAATATTGGCGACAAAGTCAGGTGAAGCCCTCTCTCTGCCTTGAGGCAAGTCAGCAATTTTTAACTTGATTTTAGTATGAGAAGAAAATGACTTAGGAGATTCTGGAAACTGTTTCGCTTAAATTCAAAAATTTCAAATTATATGCATCGAATGTATTGACACGTGGTTGGTTTGAAGAGGCCCCTGGCTTTCCTGCTAAGTCAGTATCCAGCTATACGTATAGTCGCGTTTTATGCAAGTTTGTACATTTACCGAATAATGGCTTACCGATTGGTCAATCGGTAGCAAATGCCTTCTCGTGTCCAAAAGAGGTTCCAGTCGGTAACAGGAACCGTGCCTATGGTTATAGGGATACATATGGAAATCCAAAAGTAACCTAACAAATTTCAATTTAGTACGTTTAATGCCATTGACGTAGTCCTTACAGAGGGGGTTAATCGCAAGGTCACTTCACATAATGGACAAGAGATGGCAAGGCCAAAGGGAGCGAGATACGTGGAATGGATTCGTTCAAGACCAGACGACCAAGGATGTGTGGAAGCATGACCACTTGCTTTCTGATTATCGGCGCTGGTGTTTATATCGAATGGCTACGTTCCAGCTTAATTGCTTTTACGTTGGATATGCTCACAAGGCGCACAATGGATGCTCATTGTTTGGCACCCGGGAAAGGGGTCACACATATAGTGTGGGGGTGTACGCGTGCACAAAAACTATGGACGCGTGTGTTAAGCTTATCGAACGGTTGGTGGGCCAATGCGGAGGAGCTGGATGCGTACAAATGGCACTTTGTTACGCGGCAGGCGCCTCCAGTTTCACCAGTTATTATGCGAAGGTTACAGACACGATGTGGACATCAAGCTACGACATGCAGTAAGGAGATGAACAGATTGTGGTGAGCGTTCTGCTCGATAGGAGCGACGTGGCTATGGCAGTTGCGCAATGAACACATTTTCCAAGGAATACGAAGAAATGCAAGGGAACATTTAGGGTTTCTCTGGAAGAAGACATTGGAACAAATTAACGCGGTAATTGAGTTCGAGAATCGATGTCCCAGTTCACGGATACGGGGAATCCGGCTGCAGATATGTCTTGATAGCATTCAGGGTGAGATGCGAGACCGACCTATTGATCGACAAGAATTTTTAATCACGCTACGACGGGAAGAGTACAGATCAGGGGAAGGTTTACATCGAGTACTAAGAGAATTTATTGTAGCTAATAGTTAAAATTGACTAAATAGACTACGTTTTACAACAACAAGTCCTTACAGAGGGGGTCTATTGTATTGATTGGCACAGAGAACCCTTTATGGAGTACAAATAGAGCCCGATCGATATGACACGTTTTTGTAATGTAAGTACAGCTTTTTTAGAAGGGGGCGTTTATAATCACCCCCAAAACCATAGACTCACCCCCAAATTACAGTAGAACCCATATTAGTTCCGAAAAAACGAGCAAAATACACAGCCAGATGATTTAGAAGAAGGATATAAAAGAACCTGCTGCTTGGTTGGGTTGTGAAACTTCTTGTCGTTTACTGTAAAACCTGTATTAGAACCCCACTGGGGTTATCACTATAACCCCACCCAAATGTGGGGTTATATTCGAGGGGGGGTTCTATTTGAGAAAAAAAGTTGCGTTTAAGGACTACGGTAGTACTACTGAAATTAAAACGAAAGGTTCAACAGCAGCAGCGCTCGCTGGGTGATTTCCTAATGTCCATCCACCCCGCCATATTACGGCTTCACTCAACCAAGTGCGTATGTACTACGAGAACGTGATCGATCACTATGAGAACCCGCGTAATGTAGGCGTCATGGACTAAAACGCCAAGGACGTGGGAACTGGACTTGTAGGCGCCCCTGCCTGTGGAGATGTGATGAAGCTCCAGATTCAAGTTGTCGAGAACGGCACTATCGTAGACTCCAAGTTTAAGACTTTTGGCTGTGGATATGCCATCGCATCCTCGTCAGTGGCAACTAAATGGCTTCAAGGCAAAAGTGTAGAGGATTGTCTTAAGATCAAAAACACGGACATAGCATCGCATCTCAAGTTACCATCCGTTAAGTTGCACACGAGGATCTGTGGATGATTCAACCCAAGGTATTGGATGCGTCGAGCTATTAGCACACTTGAATCTTCCTAGTGTGCGTGACAAGAAGGATAGCGCATTTGTGGATGTCACGTTATACCCCTTGAAACCATGGGTGGCTACTATTGAGGCAAAAGGTTGCGGGATTGTATGGAACTACAAGACAGCTGAAATCGTGACGGAATTTGACGTGGGTGAGTCTCACATGTAGGATTTGCGCTACCAAAAGGACTGCTGACTCGGTCGCCATCGATGCAAGGGGCGGCAAGTGCTGCTAAAGGCCTTCTACTGTCTCCTACTGGAGCATCTCTTAGCAAACTTCGACAACGCACGATGTTGCCAATGCTTTTTTATGACCATGAAGCTATCGCGTGTAAAACGCAATTACCAGCGTCACGTATGTGCTATGACGAGTGGCTGATCGTCGTCACACGCTCCCGGATTGTCATTTGCGACTTAAATCAAAACGGCGCGGTTAGTAGTGACATAAAATTCACGAAACAATTGCTTTTGATGATTCATCTTGCTTGTTTATTATAGGTACATCATCTGGATCCAGAAGACTTGCATCGTGGTCTTCCAAGTAGTATCGCCATCTTACCAACAGGACTTTTGGCTATTGGTTGTCAAGATGGAAAAATTCGCATCTGGAGCCCATGGCAATCAAAAATTGTAGGCACTCTTGACACTGAATCTCAGAGAGGTGCGCGACACATTAGCAGGGCTTTTTATCTACGAGCTAACAGAGTCCAACGCCACTAAAACGTTTCCCAGATGTCCAGCAACTCATTTTGCTCACGACGCCACCTATTTTGATGAAACGAAGCGGAAGTGGATCCCTTCCTAAAACTGAAACGCGGCTAAGTACACAGCTCCATCATCTTGCCTGCGCAACACTGGATGGGTATGTTGTAACGTGGAAGATTTCACTCGATCCTTCAACGGCGAGCTGTGATTGCGAGAAAACGTCAGAATTTGAGCTACGAGACGTGTTTCGACAATTTGACACAGTTAATAGAGTGCATGAGCTCAAGTTCCATCCCCAACATGATTTGATGACTGCATCATGTCGTGATGGTACAATCTTTTTCTTGGATGTTGCACCGCTCTTGGATAGTAACAGACCGGACGTGCCACCAAAACGGCGTCAAAAGAACAAGATCGAGGCCCTCACTTTTGTCTTCCCCACTTCCACACAGTGCAACCCTTATCGGGCTTTTTCCAACTAGCAAGCTCCAAAGTGTCGTTATTCTCCCTGGAGCCCAAAAAGGATGCTTCACAGCTCTTTCAATTGCCCCCATCAACTCCGCGGTAGGGTCTGAAATTTCTACTGTGCAGGCAGATTCGGAACGACTGACTCTTTGGCATTTGTTGTAGTTGATTGCTTCGGATATCATGATCAAAGGCCGCTATTGTGGCAAAGATAGCGTACCAACTATCTCACAGAGTTTGTCAGCAGCAAGAGTCAAGAGTCCAGAGACCTTCGAGCGTTCATTAAACCGGTACATTGACAACGAACTTTTCACATGCTTTGGGGCTGTCATTCCCTCACGGAGGAATGTGTTTCTGTTTGCCTCATTATGAAGATAATATGAAGAAGCTGAAAATCATGTCGCTTGCAAGTTGTTTTCGCAATGCAGGGGAGTTGTGTTGCCTTACGAGTTCCGGTTTGCTTGTGCTTTGGACTTGCTTTTCGGCAGCTCCAAATCCCGTCTTAATCCCTCGAAACCGGAATCCTACTCCTGCTATTGCATTTCCATCGTCAATGTTTATTGCCGTGCGCGTTTTCGGTCGTGAGTCACGCAACAAGCCTCAACTTCACATTATGCAGAATGGGACAGAGTCCAAGATTCCAGCCGCCATTGAACGCTTTCGTGTTCCTCAATTGCACTATTGTCCGTGGCAAAACGGCTTTTTGGCAGCACTTTTGCCTACGAGTGGATATCTAGATGTGACAAAGCGTAGTTCAATCAATTCGATGCCCAGGTATCGTTCTCATTCTTGTCAAATCGAGACAGATTTTGCAGGTGGGACAAAAACCCATACCACCGAACGCTGTCGACTTCGAAACCATTTTTGTTGCTTATGCGTTTGCCCTTGCGTGGCATCCATCGCAGCCCCTTTTTGCAGTTCTTGTCGTACGTTATTTTCTATATCGATTCATCGTAAGCTGGTGCTTGGGCTTTAACGTTTTGAATCGTAATGGCAGCCAAACAAAGATCTCGTTGGCAAGCTCACTCGCGCAAACATTTCATCAGCCATCATTCCAAGCAAGCGCTCAAGATTTTTCTTTGGAGGAAGCAAAGCTTCTGCTGCTAATGCAAGTGACGAGCCAGAGTCTCGTCAAGAGCGAGCTTCGTTAGCGTTGTCCATCTACCAACTTTCCAGATGCTGTACTTGATGGCCACGGATCAGACCGTAGCCTTTTTCGCCTCCGTTGCGATCTTCTTTTCTGCTCGATACTGTAGCGTTGGCGTCCCATGCTCAATGTGTAAATGAAAAGAGCACACGTTGCCGTTGAATCAAAATCACAGCACGCTATTGAACCCTAAAGTGCTCAGAGGATTCTAGAATTTGCCCTCATTTACATTCATTAATAAAACCGATAATTAATTTCATACACCGTGCTGTAATTGGGTGGGGTTCTATTTGAGGGATGGGGTTGTAGAATTAACCCCAGTTGGACCTGGGGTTCTGTTCAACGGGGGGTTCAAATCGAGGGATGGGGTTCTAATACAGGTTTTACAGTATGTTTTTCGGATCCCCCCATACATTTCATGTACTCTTCGAGTAATCGATTTTCATGCGCAAAGTTATGTTCTACCGTGTAGTCTTCATAAGGCTCGTCGATTACTTCAATCAGCAGAGCCGGAAAAGCACTTGGAACGCCAGTCAAAGCGCTCACTTTTGTCTGCTCTGTCTTTGAAGGTGCTCCATGCTGTTTAGTGATTTTGGTACTCGTTTTCATTGCATTATCTCGTTGCTGTAAAAGTGCTTCAAGATCAGGTGCAGCGTCTTGCCCATTGCTGTCATACTCATCGTTACTCCAGTCGCTGTCTTCGCTATCTAAATCCCATGCGTGCTCCACCTTGTTAGCGATCTCCGCCATTGTTTTTTCCTCCTCGAAAGCGGGTTTTCTCACCATTTGATCGCGCAGCACTCTCCAGCTGCCTGTAGTTTTAGCGCACGACACAGAGTTGCATCCAAAGACGTAGAGCGTGCGTTCAGTCTCCACTGGAGCGTAGACTTGTGCAACCAGAAATAATCCCTTGTCGCACTTGGGGCATGTCAAGCTTGCAGCCTCCGGCGGCGGATCCAAGTACCAAGCCTAGATAAGCGACAGGATCAAAAATGATGATGAGGCAATTTCATTTGTGTCAGAAGACAGCGAAAAGTTGGCTCATATTTTAGCCATTAAAGCGTACCGGTGTGCCTCCTGCTTTGCATACGTAAGGTGAACTATTATCCACGCTCTGGCGCGTTCGAATCGAGCCTAGCAGCACGATACGCTCCTCGTCCATTGTTTTAATACTATTATAGCATTCGAGTATTACATTAGTAAATATATATTTCAATAATGGGCACGTTTTATATCCTTCTTCTAAATCATCTGGCTGTGTATTTTGCTCGTTTTTTCGGAACTAATATGGGTTCTACTGTAATTTGGGGGTGAGTCTATGGTTTTGGGGGTGAGTCATGGTTTTGGGGGTTGTTTAAATCGCCCCCTTTTTAAAGGATCACTCCCAGATATTACATAGAATGATCACGGTTTACGACAAGACACAACGAGGCATTTGCCCCCCCCCCCCCGCTTTTACTAACATTCCAATTTGACCTCGACCTCCTCCTCACTCCTATCTCCACCTTTAGACGATGCGCTATTCCATCCTTCTCCTCGCTTCTTCGGTCGCTCTCCGCGTCTCGGACAATCCTGTCGCAGAAGCCACGGGTTCTGCAGTCTATGACACAAAGCAAGACCACACGCTTCATGAGATTACGAATATCATCCGTCCTCAGAGGCTCTTGAGAAGTTCCAATACAACCGAGGACGAAGAGAGGATGAACTCGGCGTTGCTTTTGTTCAAGTCTCCTGAACAGATTCTCAAGAATTTAGGTGTGGAAAAAACTACTGGTACATACTCCCATACCGAGAACGTCAACACGATCATGAAGACTATGGAGCATAAAAATATGGGCCAAATGCTAGAGGTATTCAAGCGGAAACGCCTGGTTAAGAAAAACGCGTTTTTAAGTACCTTATTAAAAGATCGTTTGGGTCTCGACGAATTAGCAACGGCGCTTGGCCGGGCGAAGGCTAGCCAGGATGAACAGTTGCGGAGAATGGAAAAGAGCAATTGGTGCAATCATTGGATGTAAAAGCGAGTGGTGATTATATTGAAGTCTTCAAGCAGCTGAAGCTTAAGACCGTCCCAATCGAAGCTCACAGCTACAACTGGGGATTCGAGTTGCTGGACGACTACATCAAGTTTAAATCGAACGGACAACCGAACGACCGACTTTTGTTTGAAACGTTGATTGATGGCTATAAGAAAGTTGACGAACTTGCGCTCGTCATCGCTCGTTTTAAGATGGATGAGAGGACAAAGGAGAAAGCGAAGGCCTTCGAAACAAGGTTTGTGAAATGTTTCGTAGACGAGAAAACATCTCCCGACTCGTTTTTTAAACAGCTAGGTTTACATACAAGATGTTCAAAGACAGTCGGTTTGGAATGATGAAGCAATTTCTTGTCTTGGAAGGCGTAGACAAAACGGAGATTCCGCAACAAATGCTTAACTTGTTCATTAAAGGGTTCGGGAGTGAAGAGAAGCTAGCGATCACCCTTTCAAAAGGGGTAGCTAGCCGTAACTTCAAAGAAGAATCAGCGGTATATGAAATGTTGCTTTTTCAACACTTGAAGCAAAAAAACATCGATCCGGATAAAGTCTTTACAAGTGAGGAACTCGCTTCTGAACCAGCGAGGACGTTTAAAGAAAGGTATCAAGACTGGTATAAAAAACATTAAAGGAGACTTTAATATAGTTTAGTCAGTGGATATACATATAAACACAGTACATACAGCAGAACGCGTTAAAGTCAGTAGACGCATTGTTATGTTTGAACCACCATTTTTCAACCTTTAGACCGTGACACGATCAATGCTGTTAAGGTCTCCAGACCCAGTTACTCATCGTGAACTGCTTGTATCTAGTATCTTCGCCTCAAGCTCCTCTTGCCCCCTCCCACTCGAGATTCTTGGCAATAGGATCAGCATTTCTATCCCACCAGTGAGTGAAAACGAATCGCTTAGTGGGTGAGGAATCGACGCGTCCAACGTCGTGCCATAACTCCAAAGGGTCGCTTGACTCTACATGTAGTTGACATCGATGTTGCCTCATGTGACGCAGCGACTCCTGCATTGACGCCACGCACATGGACGAAGGGCGCTACAGATGCACGTCGGTTTCTTCCAGTCAGGATTGACTTTTATGTCGCCCAAAAACATCAAGCTCGTTGCTCATTCGGCGCGTCGAACACAGCGCTGGTACCGATCATTTGCTGTATATCATGCTACTTAACGAGAAACTGTGGGAACGAATCTGATTGCTTTAATGCGAATATCGCATGAACATGTCATGATCAACATTTTCCGCTTCGACTGTTCTGGAGGTGTTGGAGTAAACGGCTTGTCTCAGTACATTTACCCTTTATAAGAATTACCTCTCTTAACTAATAAAGAAGCATTACCCTTGGTACTCTTTAA
>MIQA02002380.1:0-11809 GCA_001887855.2 Sclerospora graminicola | reverse complement strand
TTTAACCACTTCCAATGCTTTACCCATCTGATCAGCTTTTTGTAAGAAAATGGTGGAATCATCCACAAATGCCGAGAATTGGTGCTTGTCCGAAGCCAAACCTGTACCAATGTTTATTCCATCTATTTCATTCTCCTGGTGAATAGCCAACGCCAGTGGTTCCACAGCTAAAATGAATAACAGTGGTGCCAATGGACAACCTTGACGTATCCCTGAGCAGACTTCTATTGGTTGAGAAATCTGATTGTTTACCAGAAATTGAGCTGTAGTATCATCATGTAAATTTCTAATTAAGTTCACAAAACCTGTACTGAACCCAAAGAGCGATAACACCTGATATAGATACTGTCTATCCACAGTATCATAGGCTTTAGCGAAATCTAAAAATAAAATTCCAGGACATTCTCCGTTCGGTAACACCTGGCTTTGATGTTTTTGTTCAGTTTGTAGGGTAGCCATCATGATTGCGACTGCCTTTTCCATACGTCTACCTGACACAAAGCCTTGCTGTGTGTCACCAATTAGTAATCCTAAGAAGGTTTGTAAACGTATTGCCAGTATTTTCGCAAAAATTTTGTATCCAGTTTGTAGTAACGAAATAGGTCTGTAATCTAGTGCATCTGCTGAATCACCTTTTTTTCTCAAAGGTATCACTAGTGCACGTTGGAATGACACTGGTGACATTTGTCCTTCAAGTAATCGATTGTATACCTTAGTCAACGTCGGACTTAAGGTTTCTGCAAAATCCTTGTAAAAATCATTGTTTAATCCATCCGACCCAGCTGCTTTACGTCTTTCCAGTCGCTTAATTGCATTTAAAACTTCACGTTCCTCTATCTGGGCCATTAGCAGGTTATTCTGCTCTGCTGACACCTTTCGAGTGGAAGGAATTTTAAACAAATCTGCCATTTTCCGTTGAAGGTCTGGTAATAGTACATCCCGATGCTCAACCCCTAGAATTCCTCGCCAAATAAACGCAAATTTATCTGGTATCGACGTTCCAGGAAGCATATTTGATTCTGTAGGTACTGTTATTTGTGATACCGTTTGATCTTTTTCGCGCATTGAAGTCTTTTTGTAAAGCCATCGTAAATCCTCCTCTTTCCGATGCAGTCGTCTTCCTCGCCGTACTTTATGCGACTTTTGAATTGCCTCTGCTATAGCTGTTACTAGGTGTTTTCGTGTACGTGCATTACTTCTTAATGAACTTCGAAGCTGACTTACTCTTCGTCTTCTCCGCCGTGCCGATTGCTTGGCTAGACGGAAAAGAGTGGTCGTAATTTTAGCACTCAGTTGGTCCCACTCCGTGTCAACTTAATTTTGACTCCCCAATATTGTTCGTAATGCCTCGTCTATTTTTTCGTGTGTACTCAAGTGAGATGATCCAAAAAAAGGGTACCGTGGTCTCTGGTTGAAATATTCTTTTTTGTCTGTCTCTTTTCTGATAAATAGAGTTGAACTTGAGCATGGTCTGAATAGACAGGCGGTTCACTGACTCCCAGCCACTGGGTTAATGATGTTAATCGTTTAGACACATAAAATCGATCCAGTCGACTAGCCGAGTTGCCTTTCCAATACGTGAAATGTTCACTCGGGTCTAATTTGTCTTCACCAGATATTGATCCTATAAGCACCCTCGCATCCATTAAATGATATTTTCCCACCAGACGAGATAGACTGATACTCTCAGTGTTGTTGTTACGTTCTCCACCTAAGCGATCTATCACTGGGGATTCAACACAATTAAAGTCACCACATAGTATCATTTTATCCCATTTGTTTGAAAGGATGTGTTCCACTTCTGTAAAGAAAATTTCTCTTTCGTTGGAATTGCTAGCTGGAGCGTATATATTTACGATCACCGTAGTTTTCCACTCTACCATGATGAAACGTGATGACCAGAGGTGCTTTTTACAAGGAGTTATAAATTTGGCTTGATCTGGGTGAAATAATACTGCTACTCCACCCGTTTTATCATCCCCAATACTCCAATATGCATGTACCTGGTCACTGTAATTCCCCATAAACGATTCCATTGCTTTGTATATTCTGAGGCTGTTTCTGAAGAGTTGATGTGAGTTTCTTGGAGTACAAAAATGTGAGGCCGATGTGACTCTTTCATATATCTCCATGATGTTAACCAACTCATTATATCTGTTTTCTTGAAACCTCTCACATTTTGCGTCAAAATGTTGAGAGAGGCCTCCCCTTGTTGATTATGTGATTCTGATGTGATCGACTGGAACTCCATTTCCTGTAATAGTCTGTATTTCGCATAACTATCCATCGATGACAGATCAAAATAATCATGGTTGGCGATATCCATTATCTGTTCGTTGCCCTTAGTAACAGGGAGATGAACCGTTAGATTCCTCTGAATTGTGCCTTGGAGAGTCAGGGATGTCAATGAAGTGATCCGCAATGATATTCATCCAGTCATGCAAGTCTGTCCAGGCTGATCCTTCTTCATCCAATACTTTATTAAATTCTTCACTATAGTCTTCATAAGATGTCTGTACCTTAAAGTGACGTCTCAACAAATCTATTATTGAGTCAGTCGCAAGATAATCTTCTCCCACCATAGCTGCGAATTGCTCAGCATAAATATATGCGCTTATTAGGTATCTTGCCAGTGTATACTTCCTCATTGGAGCACATAATCTGATTAACTTACTACCACCATATTGATTACGACGTAGTTCATTCCATTCTTGAGTACTATACGTAATCAATGACCGCTGTTCTGGTGCTTTGAGTGCTAAATATCTCTGTTCCCATGCACCAAAACATGCGGCTTGCACCCCTTCAATACCATTTTTTTTGCCTTGTTCTAACATAGCACACCAACATTGTTCACGCCATATTCGAGTGATAGCAATTTCTGTCTCCGTTGTTAGACTATCCAGTATATAATGGGCTCCATCGAATGTTTGTAATAATTCCAAAAGCAGCATGCTCTCCTTATCTGCTGCAGTTTTCCAAACTCCTGGACCTTTATCCAGGTGTGGAAATGGCACCATGGACTGTTGCTTCCAAGCTGCTTCTAATGCTCCCCAAGCTGTGATCCAATGTTCTGTAGACTCTTTAGGACTTGCAACACAATTATTGAAGTCATCCACCAATTCTCTCTGAAGTTGGATAACGGGTACATCTGTTCCACGTACATACCGGATTGGTTTCGTAAGAAGCTGTGATCCTTGTTCGTTAGGATCTGTCCGTGTACATAAACGTTTGGCTTTGGTGGTTCTCTCGTGTTCCTCGATTAATTCATCGTGTTCACCTTCTGGTTGTCCCGCCTCATCCAATGCTGACTCTAGTAATTTAAGTTCCTTACTTTGTGTCATTTCTAACCAGCTTCGATGGTACCATTGGTGCAATACCGATTCTGGTATTTTATAGTGACGCATCACTCTCTCGCGTGTATCCGGGCAAGTCAGGTCCGCTTCCAGGAGCTGAATTTGTTCTGGAAGAGACTGGCTTCCGACTTTATCCGTTAAGAAGTGGAGTACTTCTAGCCAGCCAGGATCGTGAGTCAGAATAATCTGCTCAATATCATTTTTAAAATAGTCATGGATGGACGGTCCTCGCAGTCTATTAATGATATCCGCCACCTTTTCCTCCCAATCTTCAGCCTGCTGTTTCTGTTGGGCTGTCCCATCTACTAATATTCCGTTTTCCGTCTCTTCGTGTTCTGAGATCTCATCCATAACGATATCTCCATTTCTTCCTTGTTGACTATTATTGGATCTATCATCCTCGTAATCTTCGTCTGATTCACAGTCACTGCTATTGTCAGTCATGATTATATCTACTTCACCGTCCAAATCATCGTCTACTGCCCTCAATCCATGAATGTACGCCGAGTAATGAGCTTCTTTAAAGAAAAGAACGATTGGCCATTTCGTTTGAGTCTTTGGCTCCTTTTGCTTCAAACGTCGAACTATATCTATACAATTCTGTAATGACATTGGATATTCTCCACTCATCATGTAACAGTTGTTTTTTCTGTTACGTGTTTCTGGTGCGTAATGTATCACACCGGGTTCTTCCATCCCTGTACTTATATTTACGACAAAGATATCCTTTTGAAGTAACGTGCTAATTGTGGCCAAAGTATCGTTGCTTCCCCATGCCTTCTGTGGAACTGTATCGGTGATCTTTGATCCACTTGTTGCAAACTCCTTGAGATACAGCTTAAATTCACGAGCTGACTCCTTTGCTGAGATTTTTTCGTATCCTCTCCCTAATCCCAATAAAGTGTGTTTGCGGATACCCGCAGGGAATTTTATTTCAAAATCGAGCATAGCACGAATATGACTTCCTTCTTTAATCCACTGTGCTAAAGATTCCAGCAATTCCACGTTTTCCGTTTGAAATTGTAACGTTGCGAGAGCCTGACATATTGCATACACCTGGCAGTTTCCTGTCGCCGGTGTTGCAACACGTCTGATACCCATTAGCGTTTCTGCCTCTGCTAGGGAAATTTTGTTTTGATGTGAGGTAGTAATTTGTTCCTGCAAAGGAAAATCCTTCAATGAACCGTTGCTGGCGTTTAGACCATCCAATATCTCGTATCTTGTCTTTGATCTTTCCTTCTTCAATTAAACCAACCGTATGTTGTGATTGTTTTTGTAATTGATTGTCCTTGGGTGACTTTAAATTGTTTGAGTCATGTTGCTCATTGTGGTCTGGATCGGGTAATTTCTTAGTGTGTGTACCATTGTCCAGGCCTTCCTGTTTGACATGGTCCCCAATAGATTGGTGGATCTTTTCGCCAGTGCTGTTTATTACTTTTTGAGTGGTACTCCGATGTACCCACTCTTTTCCTTTCGTGCCGCCATTCGCTACAGTGATTGTCTGCTTTTTATCCTTTCCTTGACCCTGAGTGTTACTTCCTGGTGGTAAGGTTGAAGGTAACACTTTTTTGATTTCGGTGTGTTGTTGAGTAATCGACCGTTTTTTGTTTTTCGTCTTTTTTTTTTACCGTAACATTGACCCAATCCGAAGATGTTCCTTTACTCAAAGAGTTTTGTGTTCGAACTTCCTCTTGTTGAGTTGGTTTGTCTGTTTCAGAAGAAGCTGATGAACTAAGATTCTCACTTCCAGTTGGTTCCTCGTTCATTTCTTCATCGTTTTTGCTCGTGATTCCTTCATCATTAGCTTTCCTATGAGTATCAATTTGATTCCTCAGATCATCCATGCTGGAAAAGGTTTCCACTAACTCCTCCTCTTTTTCCATTTCCTCGGTAACAATTACAATGCAACGTGATTTTTTCATTTCTTCCACCGTAATCGTACATTGTTTCATTGGGTGCCCTAACTCACCACACCGTAAACATTGACGCCGTCCCCTCATTGTGGGGTGTTCAATAATTATCATTACTTGATTCCAATACAATCGACTTATATTTATAAGCTTTTCTGGACAATTCGTCGTGGATACTGTTAAGCCCATGGATGTGGAGTTTTCCGACAGTGGCCCTCCATTATCCATATCTTCTAATTGAAACGGTACATCCAGTACCTTTTTCAACATAGCATATAATTGTGTCAGATCAGTATTTCGTGACACATTCCTTAACACACAAGCATAGTTAGCTGCTTGATTGTATTTTTCTCCATTACAGTCCGCCTGGTTGTTCCATATCGAGCCATTACCATCTTCCTTACGCTTGTGTATGTTATACACCGTATGATCGTACCGATGAAATGGTACCTTAACTCCCACGAATTGTTCCGCCATGTCCCGTGTGTAAAAGTGGAAGTAAATCGAATGGTTGTTAGCATTGTAACTTATCGTTTTCACCTGGGCAATCATCGCCCATAACTCTTTTGAACCTTTCGACCTAGTCGCTGCAGCAGTGGCAATACTCTCTTGTATGCACTTCGTGCTTAGAAATGCCGCTTTAATCGGACTTTCACCTTTCATATCCATGATCAAACACCCTTCTACTTGAGCTCTTATTGTTTGAATCAGACACACGTGATGTTTCGGTGACATTATCCTTTTAACGAATTGTGGGATTCGTCGTGCAATAATATCCCCTTCCAAGAGACCTTGCACTATTGTCCATTCGTGATCGGTTCCATCTCTTAGTTTAGTCGGTGCAAACTTAGCGTATTCCCTCTCACATATTTTCCGTAGTTCAGGGATCAAAGTCCCTTCATAAATTTCCTTTCGGAAGAGAAAATCAGTCGTGTTCACTTTCTGTGTGATTGATTTTTCCTTGGGTGCGATTTTCGCCGCCCAACTTGATAATGGGGGCGAATCTTGTCCCGCTTGACGAACAGCTGCCTGTCCGATCATTTTCCTTAAGATTCCTTCGAATGTTTGGTTTGACTTCTGCGCGCTGATAGCCGCACCAACAATTCGTTGTTTCCATATTGACCATTCCTGTTTCTCTTTCACCACAATGTGCTCAAATAGCTCCAGGAGACAGTCATTTTCGCCCTTTTTTAATTTCGGCAAGCGTTTTGCACTCGGAGCCAACTTAGACGCTGGAACTTTAGCCTTTACAAAAACTTGCGTAAATAGTTGTTGCATGATATCCAACCATGCTTTTACCTTCGGTGAGGTCTTGGAAGCGTTTTCCAGTGCAGCCCTCAATGCCCCGGCTATGTCCTCAGTTGAATTTACTTTGACCTTTTTATTTCCGGATTGTGGTACAGTTTCATCCATGGTTCTGATTTCTGATGTCTTCGATGTACCACCTGTCGAAGTATCAATCGTGGAATCATGTTTACGGCCATCAGCTAAATTCTCCTGGTTCTTCGTCGAATCAGGTTCGATGGTCTCCGTAGTTGATGCATGAGGTTCGTCGACCTCCTTTCCTTCCCCACTCGTCGAGTTATCTTCCTCACCCTCCTTTCCAGGTAAGCCAGATAGCTCCTTTTCATCACTCGTCGGGTCGACCGACATGCCACCGCTAGATGGTGGACCGGACCCAGGGTCCGGGACGCGCATTGTTGAAGTAGCTATTAACGTTCTTGGTCGTTCTGCAATCCACCTGAGCCAGGTGTGTGCGATAAAGCAAATTGAGAACTGGTACCTAAATTTTTCGTGTAAAGTAGTCCATTTTAGTTATTAACTATTGGCTACCATATAGTACCTTATCCTAGAAATTAAATGAGGGTCTGGATCTTCCTGAGAATACAATTGCTCGGATGCCGAGTATCTTCTCGCTGTCGGTCGCGGTGCTGGTGAAGTGTCAAAAACGCACTGGATACACAATTGTAGACGCATCCCGTCTTCTTTCGTCGAAGGTTGTTGTTGCTCGTATGAAACAACTGTGTCTAATTGGGCTCTGCTTTGAGCCCATAGGAAATTAATGGTTTCTGCTGACTTATATCTCAAACCATTAAAAATTGATTGATTGCGCAATTGCCACAACCATCCCACTATAATTCCGCAGAATCCCCACCATAAGCGTCGGAATTGTTTCGTGCAAGAGGAGGCTTTAACTCCAAATTTTGCCATCATCATTTCTCGAATACGATCGCTAATGTCAGGTGATTGACGAGTCACGATATGGCTCTTAAATTTATTTAGTGCCTGTTCGTCCCCTTCTTCCCCCAGCCAATGACTAAGCCACTTAGACCAAATGAGACGGGCACTAACGCAACCCCAAAAGATATGTGCAATATCTTGATCTTTCAATGTACAATCGGGATTCAGCGGACAAATTTGTGTCCCGTTCCCCTTTTGGTAGAATGTATTGAGCTGATGAGTAGCCATGCGATAAATTACCCATGTCTGGTAATCCGTTAAAAGATGTTTGTGATTCCACAGTTGTTTTGGTGTTTGATTCTGCGAAATTCTCCACCATTCGTCTCTCTTGTGTTTCTTTTCCCATCGAATTATCATTTCTGGTAGACGCACTGCTATATTCTCATGATACATTTTCTTGAAGTACCGTTTAATCGCTTGTGGTATTCGCCAAAATGTTGTATCCTCGTCAAGAGGCCATCCAAACTGATGTAATTCAGGGTGTGGGTAACACACCACGGTTTTGATGTTTACTTCCTTACCTTTGTCATCTATCAAAGGTTCTGTCGCGTCAAGTGTCCAATAAATTCCATTTACCGATTGATGCAGTAATATTGTTGAACCATTTTTCTCCGTACATCCTTTCACTATCCCAGGTTTGAAAACAGTCCAATTGTATTGCTTCAACACATCCGGGCATCTGAAAAGTTTGATTGGGGGTGCCATGCCAATACTTTCCCCAATTTGTACTCGGGGAGAAGCTAGGATGATCGCTGTCATCCACCTCCCCAATTTTATTCGAGTATGCGAGACTGCTTGTCCTACAGGAACTTTCCACCGATACTTATTATGAGCAATCCTTTGAATATCCAGCTCACGAATACTGGATTCTGGTATGCGATCATATTTGTTGGGTGCTAATGTTGTTGCCTGAGTTTCAGGTATCCATGGATTCCTTGCCCAACCAAATGTACCCCAGAATATCTGATAATGTTCAGGAAGTAGATTATGATAGGGAATATTGTCCACATTCACACATAATTCAAGCACTTCAGATCCTTTTAAGCCATACGAATGTTTTCCCGGTTCACATTGTATTCGTGATATCAGAGATGGCAAATTCTTCTCCACGTATGTCATTAAGTGCTTACGTTGAGTTGTAGTCGGACTTAACCACCATCCTAATTCTTGGCTCAGTGTACCAATTTTTCTGGAAATTGTCATATTCTTACATAACGTAAAATGCCTCCTTTGCATAGGAGATATACTTATAGCTTTACCAGGAGACCAATTTGCAAACCTCCAGATCAACCATGCCGTTTTGTAAATATCCTGTGAGCTTAGTAACCATGTTGTCGCGTCCTTTAGGCGTTGCACCTGTATTGCTAACGGTATGGATACTAGTCCGAGTCCTCCTGCTTCCCTCGGAGTGTAAATTAGAATCGGAGACATCTTGTGACGTGCTGGTCCTCCATCGGTACTCTGGGACCAAATAAAACTCTTCTGGATTTGTATAAGTTTATTCATAATGTGTTCCGGAGGATCAAATACTTTTGCTGTAAATGTGATCGCCGGTAAAACCACCGTATTGAATAACATCACTCTGTCCATAATCGAAAGAGAGCATGACCCTGTTGTCGCTAACCTCCGATGTATTTGTTGGATACGCAGACCCCAATTGACTTCCGTCATATTGCCTAGACCAATTTCATAACCAAGATAACGTGTTGATTCTCCTTTGTTTAGGACCGGTATACCTCCCCATTCTTCCGGAAGAGTTGTAGGTCTTAGAAATAGGAATTTACTCTTTTTAGGTTGTACTTTCAGCCCTGCCATTTCTCCAAATCGTTTAACCACTTCCAATGCTTTACCCATCTGATCAGCTTTTTGTAAGAAAATGCTGGAATCATCCACAAATGCCGAGAATTGGTGCTTGTCCGAAGCCAAACCTGTACCAATGTTAATTCCATCTATTTCATTCTCCTGGTGAATAGCCAACGCCAGTGGTTCCACAGCTAAAATGAATAACAGTGGTGCCAATGGACAACCTTGACGTATCCCTGAGCAGACTTCCATTGGTTGAGAAATCTGATTGTTTACTAGAAATTGAGCTGTAGTATCATCATGTAAATTTCTAATTAAGTTCACAAAACCTGTACTGAACCCAAAGAGCGATAACACCTGATATAGATACTGTCTATCCACAGTATCATAGGCTTTAGCGAAATCTAAAAATAAAATTCCAGGACATTCTCCGTTCAGTAAAACCTGGCTTTGATGTGTTTGTTCAGTTTGTAGGGTAGCCATCATGATTGCGACTGCCTTTTCCATACGTCTACCTGACACAAAGCCTTGCTGTGTGTCACCAATTAGTAATCCTAAGAAGGTTTGTAAACGTATTGCCAGTATTTTCGCAAAAATTTTGTATCCAGTTTGTAGTAACGAAATAGGTCTGTAATCTAGTGCATCTGCTGAATCACCTTTTTTTCTCAAAGGTATCACTAGTGCACGTTGGAATGACACTGGTGACATTTGTCCTTCAAGTAATCGATTGTATAACTTAGTCAACGTCGGACTTAAGGTTTCGGCAAAATCCTTGAAAAAATCATTGTTTAATCCATCCGACCCAGCTGCTTTACGTCTTTCCAGTCGCTTAATTGCATTTAAAACTTCACATTCCTCTATCTGGGCCATTAGCAGGTTATTCTGCTCTGCTGACACCTTTCGAGTGGAAGGAATTGTAAACAAATCTGCCATTTTCCGTTGAAGGTCTGGTAATAGTACATCACGGTGCTCAACCCCTAGAATTCCTCGCCAAATAAACGCAAATTTATCTGGTATCGACGTTCCAGGAAGCATATTTGATTCTGTAGGTACTGTTATTTGTGATACCGTTTGATCTTTTTCGCGCACTGAAGTCTTTTTGTAAAGCCATCGTAAATCCTCCTCTTTCCGATGCAGTCGTCTTCCTCGTCGTACTTTATGCGACTTTTGAATTGCCTCTGCTATAGCTGTTACTAGGTGTTTTCGTGTACGTGCATTACTTCTTAATGAACTTCGAAGCTGACTTACTCTTCGTCTTCTCCGCCGTGCCGATTGCTTGGCTAGACGGAAAAGAGTGGTCGTAATTTTAGCACTCAGTTGGTCCCACTCCGTGTCAACTTAATTTTGACTCCCCAATATTGTTCGTAATGCCTCGTCTATTTTTTCGTGTGTACTCAAGTGAGATGATCCAAAAAAAGGGTACCGTGGTCTCTGGTTGAAATATTCTTTTTTGTCTGTCTCTTTTCTGATAAATAGAGTTGAACTTGAGCATGGTCTGAATAGACAGGCGGTTCACTGACTCCCAGCCACTGGGTTAATGATGTTAATCGTTTAGACACATAAAATCGATCCAGTCGACTAGCCGAGTTGCCTTTCCAATACGTGAAATGTTCACTCGGGTCTAATTTGTCTTCACCAGATATCGATCCTATAAGCGCCCTCGCATCCATTAAATGATATTTTTCCACCAGACGAGATAGACTGATACTCTCAGTGTTGTTGTTACGTTCTCCACCTAAGCGATCTATCACTGGGATTCAACACAATTAAAGTCACCACATAGTATCATTTTATCCCATTTGTTTGAAAGGATGTGTTCCACTTCTGTAAAGAAAATTTCTCTTTCGTTGGAATTGCTAGCTGGAGCGTATATATTTACGATCATCGTAGTTTTCCACTCTACCATGATGAAACGTGATGACCAGAGGTGCTTTTTACAAGGAGTTATAAATTTGGCTTGATCTGGGTGAAATAATACTGCTACTCCACCTGTTTTATCATCCCCAATACTCCAATATGCATGTACCTGGTCACTGTTATAAATTCCCCATAAACGATTCCATTGCTTTGTATATTCTGAAGCTGTTTCTGAAGAGTTGATGTGAGTTTCTTGGAGTACAAAAATGTGAGGCCGATGTGACTCTTTCATATATCTCCATGATGTTAACCAACTCATTATATCTGTTTTCTTGAAACCTCTCAAATTTTGCGTCAAAATGTTAAGAGAGGCCTCCCCTTGTTGATTATGTGATTCTGATGTGATCGACTGGAACTCCATTTCCTGTAATAGTCTGTATTTCGCATAACTATCCATCGATGACAGATCAAAATAATCATGGTTGGCGATATCCATTATCTGTTCGTTGCCCTTAGTAACAGGGAGATGAACCGTTAGATTCATCTGAATTGTGCCTTGGAGAGTCAGGGATGTCAATGAAGTGATCCGCAATGATATTCATCCAGTCATGCAAGTCTGTCCAGGCTGATCCTTCTTCATCC
>MIQA02002379.1:5358-18729 GCA_001887855.2 Sclerospora graminicola | reverse complement strand
TTGCTGGTTGTGGAAGTGTTTTTGCGTCAGGGCTACCCGACCAAGTCGTGCATGTTGATGCAACGCAATTATCAACCGATCGATTCGATAGGCAAGTCCAAATCAGAAGCAGTGGCATTAGGTCGAAAAAATAAATCGATGCAATGAATGAATCGAGACGCCATCGGATTGCTTTTGATCATGAAGAGCTGGAGGGCGAGGCTGAGTTTCAATTTAGTCTGGAGCCAGCGGAATTAGGATCGACTTCGCTCGTTGATAAAGAGAAAAAAGAGGAGGACCAAGGTGAAGGTGAAGCTTCCCTTCAGGCGGAGAATTCGGTATCTGATTCGACAGATGCAACGTTGAAGCAGAAAAAGAAGGTACCAACGTCTCGTGCAGCAACGGAGCGTGCTAAAAACTGGAGCAGAGTTGAGGATCGATACTTGGCCAAGGTATTTCTTAAATATCGTCATCTGTTGTCGTCATTTCGTATGAGGATATGCTTCAGGAGCGAGATCGAACCCCAGAGCAGATTGAACGACGCGTCAAGATTTGAAACTTCATCGGACGACTCACGATTCATCTGATGTAGATGAAGACGCTTCAAGTAAGGATGATAGCGAAGAAGAGGTAGAGAACGAGGATGAGGAGAGGAATCGTACGGACAAAGCGTCAAGATTGAAAAAGGATGTTGCGAAGGCTCGCCCTAAACGACGTCTACGCGGTGGAGCAGAGCTGAGTGACGATAGTAGCGACGATGGTATGTTTTTAAGAGGTCCAAGTCGGACCGCTTCAGGTACAGAGACACTTGACGGCAAATCTACCGGTAGTGCCGTCCAGGATGAAAAAATGAACCTAACTGTAGAGCCGTCACGTGCGATATCTCCTTCTGCAAATAAGGACGCCCATAAACAACATCACGACGAGGACACGCACGAAAAGAAGGATAACAGGGAAACGGAGCTGTTTCCCGAAGCCCAACGTGATCATAGTGAAGAAACGCAGGCGAGTGTCGTTGGAGAGACTGCTGGAACGGATGTCGTGAATGCCGATGGACCTGCCAAGATCACTGCTGACATGCAGGTGGCGACCATCAAGGACAGTGTTGTCCCAGAAGACGATTCTGTCACACAGGTGCTTAAGCGAGCTCTCACGGCGGAAGATGATGAGGTGGAGGAAGGACCATCGAAGAAGATTCAGTGTGAAGCGGTGGCACATTTTGATAAAACAAGTTAAGGCGTGCAAATGCAGTTCGATTGCAAGGGTGTGTCGAGCATGACGTGCTTACCATTAACTTGAATACTTAGATGTACGTACTTAGATTATTCCCTCCTGCAGCCCTTTCTCTGCGTCCAAGGCTTCTGAATCCAACTCATTTAAGCACATGTTTTTTCTGTGTGCGCTGACAATTTCCGAGAAACACTGACTCCACAGCAGAGCCCGGTAAAAGGGCAAATCTTCGTCAGCACGCGTGGCGAGGAACTCGGTCTCGTCGAAGATCACTACCGACTCTTCCGTGTCACCCACCACAAGACAGGCATTCGTATGACCAGTCAAGATGTACAGCCGATCATTCTCTGTCATCGCGGCAGCATGGTCGTAGCCTGCAGGGATTTTCTTAACGGACATCCCATTGAATGCCTCAACAAGTACATGAATCGACTCGATATTGTGAGCATCCATTGCTAAACCACCTCCAATAATCAGCTTATTATCTAGTAAAAAGCATTTTAAACACATCGTTAGCATCACTCCAAACATAAGACAAATAAATACATCAAATGGCTCCAGCTCCTGCTGACTTGTTGATTTACAATGCCCCAAGAACAACACGCTGAAACCTTGTCGTTCCATGTCCACCGAGTAGAAATCTGCTTAAACATTAAAATAGAAACGAACATTTCATCGCCGCCAACAATTTTGTAAGTATACATGTAAAAGCAGAATGCGTATACACACTCGACTTATCGGTTGATGAAAGAAATTCACACTCAACCGCTCCACGCTGTAAAAAGGTATGAGTCCCCAACATGGGAACCTCACTCCCCTACCGCTACGTCAGCTAGTGTCAGTGCTGCAACGTGGAATTTGAGCGTGTGAGACGCGCAGGCGGCGCACAGCTGGTGGTCGCAACAGAAGGAAAGTAAATCTCAGTAGCACGCACAAGAAATGCGCTACGGTGAGCAATCTGTGTCTTTCCAGCTGGTGTGCTCACTATTTCTTGACGGTTGCGCGCCAAAAGGACTTGACTTGGCTCTTGAATACCAAGAACACGTTTTCTATAGGGTTGACCATAGGAGAGTACGGGCCGAGCCGGTGGATCGTCGCTTCCATGTACATTGGATCGAGCATGACGTCCTCGGCGTGCGAATGGCATGGAGCATTGTCGATTACAAGTATGACATCTTTGAGATCGAGCAAGAGACGCAGATGGTCAAAGACGCGGCGAACAAATCCTTGACATTGCGGCTTCTTGAACGAGCCAAGATAATGCTCCCAATGAACGATACCGTCCGCGCTGATGCACGCAATAACATGCATGCTCCGTCCACCCGACGCTGTAGTGAGCTTGACCGCCCGGTGTCCTTTTTTGCTCCAGCCGCGGCCGCAACTGCACCACACATTGACGTTGGTCTCGTCCATGTAAAATATCTTTTCTCCGGCCATTTGGAACTGTAGCAGTTTGAGAAGACATTCCTTACGCTTGTCCAATCGTGTTCATACAGCTCCTCTCTATGTGCGTCATCTTAATAGAATAGTCAGGTCGTCAAGAGCCCTACCCACCGTCTGACGGGACACACACACGGCAAATTCTTCCTCGATAAGCGTCGCCATCTTGGCCAGTGAGAGCAACAATTATCTGCAATCAGGCGCTGTAGAAAGTCCAGTTGGGGCTGTTGAAGCAGGCGTGAGCGACCACCACCGACCTGGGGCGATACATCCATCTTGAAGCTGTCGTGCGTTTAACGCCGTTGGCAGCGGCGATTGCGCGCCAATCACGGTCGTCTTGAGCCGCTTAGAACACGCAACTTGACGTCGAGATTGTAGCGCTGATATGGCGTCTTGGTGGTTAGATGGGAAATTATACTTTTTTAATAAATGCGCACGCTCCTGGGAGCACGCATAATAAATTTGGCGCGAAAAAAATGCGCGCACCTAGCCCGAGGCTAAATCCCGCTCGATATTATTTTTTGTTTGGTTAGTGAGGTTGATAGTTATACCCTTTGAAAATCGTTTGTGATGGTTTGTATAATATATGTAAAGGTGTCGAATAATTTTGGTCATTACTGATTCTTTTTTGGACTTTTGACGAGCTTTGGTGTATAGCTAAAGTACAATTTAATTACTTAATAGTCTGCACCTAAGTTTAATACTGATTAAACTAGCGAGGAACAAATTACATTTATTCTTATACCTAAGTGCACGCTTCCTCACCTGCAATTTTACAGTATAAGCTTGTAACAGCTGGCCTGTTACAGTATCTGTGTAAGGGAACTTTGACCCCTTCAAATTTTTCTGCAATATCCCGTGTAAGAAATGAAAATAAAGTGCATGGTTGGCGACGTTGTGGCTAAGTACTTTGACTTACGCTACCATGTTCCGCAAATCCTTTGAATATATCACTCTTGCAGTGGCTACTGTCGCGATACTTTCTTTTATACTCTTCGTATTCAGAAAGGCTTTCTTGTTAGGGCTTTCACCCTTTAAGTCTAACACCAGGCAACCTTCAAGCTGTGCCCGACTAGACGAACTTTCTCACCAAAGGCCATTATCTTTTTAAGAACTGTGGTAATTGACGTGCCAATATCTCTGTCCCTGCATTTTTGGGGAGATGCGGTAGAGTATTCGGCATATATCTTGAATCGCAGCCCTACGAAGGCCAACGCAAAGATGTTGTCGCCTATGGAAGTTTTGACGGGTGTATCGCAAAACATTGGAGACATAATAACGTTTGGGAGTCCATGCACGGTTCTTCGCGACCCAAGAAATAATTCGTTGCAACTAAAGGCGAGAAGATTTTATAATAGGGAAATCAGACGAACCAAGGGGTACCGCGTGTACCTGCCAAAGGAAAGGCTCGTGAACGAGACACAGCACGCTACAAAATGAAACACTGAACCCGGTACAAAACGAGCAATTCAGAAGGGCGCAAGTGAATATGCACGAGACGACTGAAATGGAGAATATTACTAAGAAAACGCAACGGAAACAAGGAGCGAAGAAAGCGTAGTTGAACGAACGCTACAGAGTCCGGTGCGAGGATGGTTACGAGAGGAAGACCCTTTAGATCAAGTAAACCTGGTCTTTTGCCATGATCTGAAGGGATACAAGGAAGCAATGGGCAGCAAAGAAGCAAAGAATTGGATGACAGCGATGGCCGAAGAAATATGAGCGCTGGAACAAAATGGGACCTGAAAAATCGTGAGAAGAATGCCCACTCCACTCAAAGTGGGTATTTAAGACAGCTTATACGGGAAATGGGACGACCAAGGAATCACTCTGGTGGGCGTGTACGTGGATGATTTGTTGATCACAGCAACAGATGACTCCCGAGTGGAAACATTTTTTGAGAATCTCGGTGAACTAAAATTGAAAAATCTCGGCCCAGTCTCAAAGTTTCTCGGAATAAGGGTTGATTACGATTCGCGTCTTCATCCCGAACGGCCCGTGGTTCTTCAGAGTGTCTCTAAACGCACTCGCGTACTCAGATCCCTTATTGGATCCTGGCGACGTGCTTGGGGCTGACCCTTGTGACCGCGCCTCTTCGACTGCTTCGAGGCACCGGTCCATACGCTTGAGGTATTCTAAAATAACCTCCATATTTGTCTCCGACTTTTCACCTTTTTCTTCATCCATGTTAACCACGAAAACGAGAAATTAAACGAGAGAAACGAGATCGTAAAAACCACCAATTTCCACACGAGAAACGAAATAAAATTCCAATAATCAACGAACAAATCGAAAGACGCGAAAATCGACTTTAGCACTTCTCTTCTGGTGACAATATGCGGTTAGAGCCCGTAATTCTTTGGGCTCATTACCTGTAGGAAACATATGTCACTTGCGACGACAATGTAGTGCATGGTGTCTGCAGTCCGGTTAGAAACTGTGGACACACTTGTTGTTCCGCCTTTAGAATGCACGCTTAGTCCTGTAGACTAACTTAAGAGGTGCTCTAGCCCGCACCCTCACCTGTTGCTACTGCTCGTAGGTTCGTAAAAGTACACCTTTTCCAGTCCTAGTTCGGCAAAGAACAAATTAAGAACGGCAAGAACAAAAGCAAATTCGGCAAGAACAAATCCAAATTCGGCAAACCGCCCACTTTTTATACTTGACAGCTAGAATTATTAGAAGAGGTTTTATAAAACTTTATACACGCAAAACTTTATCCTGCTTCGCGCCATTTTTGACTGTAACGAATTTCTGGTGCGCTCAAGGAGTAACTCGTGCGCCATTCATTTTCCCGCCATAACTTTCAGCTACTGATGGAATGGTTAATTCTCATTTCTTTTTTTGCACTACAAGTCATAAACATCAATACCTGTACTGTACTGTATTGTACATATTCACATGTCTTACAAGTATCAACGGCACCCACCTGAGACAAAACTACGTGTGCTGGGGGCTGCAAGACAAGGAGGATGCGAATGGGAACGCATAGCAAGGGACTTGCGTACACCGTACCGAACTAAGAATCCCTGAATCCCTGCTTCATGCCATAATTGCTGAAAATCGGTCGCACAGTCAAATGTGGAGCAATTGCCAGAGTTAATGGCAGCCTGAATCGCACAAACCCACTGTGTCATTTCATAGCTTGAAGCTGCTACCATGCTAAATTCACGCCGAGAAGAATCTGCTGAGGTCACAACTTTAAATTCATGTTCCTTTGCATGCTTGCCTGTGACAACGACGCAGCGAGATGTTGAGCTAAGATCGACCATTTTTGTTGGCGAATTCTCGTTGTTATCTTTTGCGTACGTCAGCAGTGGTCCTTGTGGCATTTTCCGCAGCGTAAACCAGCGTTTTCGATAGTTCCGGACAACTTCGCCACGCTTTAAGATCCATCCCTGGCGAATAATATCTTCTGGTGTAGACATTCTGTGCATTGTTGATCGACGAAAAAAAGCCAGTGACTTTCCTCCACCCTCTTCATCATGAACTGTGTGTCCAAGCCGTTCAAGATAAATGTCTCGTCCAAAATGAGGATTGAAATGAGCCAGATCACTCATTGTAAACTGTCGATTCATTTGCGCTTCAGCAGCCAAGCGTGATTCGACATTTAGTGATTTGGTAATATATCCAGCTAGCGACGCTTCAATGCGTTGTTCATACGTTCCCTGATCTCCATCACTCAATCTTCTCGAATGATTTCGATGCGGAAACGGATCAGAAGTGCCTTCATCTTCCGACATGGACTTGTCTGTGTCTTCATCAATACTGTGCTGACTCGACGATTGTCTAGCGAATCTACGGCCACGATTTGACTGAAACGTGGCTGGATAACGTTCTTCAATTGGACCAATTATTTCGTCATCTAATTCATCCTCCTCAATACCGTAGCCCACTAAACCCGTAAGTCGTCCATAACCCCCCGTATTATCATGATTACGTGGTACTCGAAGCGATTCACGGCGACCAAAGACCAGATCACTGCCAATCATGGAGCATTCGAGAATATTGTCTTGTGTGTAAATACTTGCACGCACAAGGTCTGCATCATCATCCGTATTAATTCGAGCATCTTTCTTGATCAAATTCTATTGGTATCATATAGATAAGTTAATTCCCAGTTATAGACATGAATACGAAAGGTAAGAGACATTTCTTTCCTTTCGCAAGAATGAGTATAACACTTACATCCAAGGACCACAGCAAGTCTGTGGTGATACTCTGCACTTTCGAATTGAACTCTAATTGGTCGGGCCGTACCACGCAATACAGTAGTGCCAGTTTTTCACAATCGTTTGGTGTATTGAGTCTGATACAAATTAACAATTCTATGATGAGCAATTTTATAATATGTTGCAGTTACTTATTTTTAGAAGAAATGACGAAATTGAATTTGTTCTTGCCGAATTTGCTTTTGTTCTTGCCGAATTTGCTTTTGTTCTTGCCGAAATAAGACTGGAAATGGTGTAAAAGTAAAATATATTTAAATTATTAAGTTCAAAATCGTACTTTATAACCTAAACTTCACATATAGTGGTCCACGCAATTTTGCCTAACCTGGAATTTCATTTTCATCAAACATTTCCAACAGCGCTATGTCATCATATTCGCGCATATTGTTCAGTTCTTCTTTCCTGTATTCTCCGAACTCTTAATTAGCCATCTTCGGCATTTCGATGTGATGTCGTGAAGAAACATCACAACCACACCTGGATTCGATGACACATCCAGCGCCATAATGCGCTGTAGAAAACTCTCTGATAGCTTATGATAAGGAAGTGCTGGTGAAGCCGCTTCGCGCGCATTCGTGGTGATTAAAAACGTCGCATGGGTGAACAAAATCGGCATGAAGAGCGCTGGCAAGCAGCAGACAATACTGCTCATGCTGTAGCGACCGGAACTTCCTCCTCCTCGGCACGTGTTTTTCGCGAGGTATCATTGGAAACTCCAATTTGCTATTCTCCTAATGTTTCTGTCGAGTGTTGACTGAACGCTCTTTTGTGTCTGGACGCAACGTGGAGAAAGGTATCAAAGCGGGTGGAAAACCTGTGGAGATTATGGGGCGGCTGAGTATGGGACGACCATCCACAGGAACAGGAAGAGACGCTGGAGATTCACACACGCTTGTGGTCACTGACTGCTGTTCGCTTCCCATTGAAGGAGCTGAGTCGCGAGTGCTGGCGCATGACGCTTGAGGTTATCAACTACATGATTTCGCTGGGCGAAGCCGTCGAACAGACCCGGAAAGAAAAGTTTATAGGCTGGTACCACAACCACCCGTTTGATTTAGAGGACCAAGGACGAACAGGAGCTAGAGGATATTAAGACGTCACTGCACGATACTCAGCCAATTGGTGCTCTCATCGAACAAGCGCGCACGCTTGATCAAGCCAAGGATATGCTCCCCTTCATAGAGGCTGTATCAGAGAAGACGTTGCGCTCAACAGTAGCACTGACAGCTGCAGGAGGACGTGATAAATCAGTAGCTCTGGGCATGGCTTTAGCGGGTGCGACAGCCTATGTATACTTTACATTACTATCTTCGTGACCGCCCCAACCAACCCCTAAAAACAACCTTAACTGCCTTTGAGTTTGTGTTCAAGGTTTTTTTTGATGCGCTTAAATATACAACGACTACGAAATTATACAAAGCACCAATCCAGAGGTTAACCACGCCGTGGTTCGTGTCAACATGTTTCGCAAACAATTCGGTACATACAGACAAGGTAACTGAACTTAAGGCTTGGGCTTTGAAGACTTGATCTGACGCTGAAAAAATGGTTAACTGTACTGAATTAGGGAGAAAAAGTTGTTCTCGTGTACATGTATACTTTTACGTATACCATATGGGATCGCGTGAAGTTACGCTCAAATTGAGCAACTTATGTACATCCGCCTAAATTAGAACGGGTCCGGGTCCTGGTTTTGCAAGGTATCCATCCTCGTTCTGAAACCATCATTTTGGTCCTGGTTCTGACATTATTTACCCCTACTTTTAAGAGGCCTAGTACATGTTAGGACGTACAGATTCGCAAAACGGCAAAGTGGACAAGATGATGTCGTTATTATTATATGAATGGCAAATGAGACTTGAAGACGCATACAGTAACGAAACAAAGCAAGTGCAAATTGGTATTGAAGGTAATGTCTCGGAGCCAGACACTTAGAACATGGCTCAATATGACTAGTCCTGGTCAGGTGACTCAATCAGGTCAGAAGATGGAAGCGGGGGAATCGGTTTAATGCTTGTCCAAATGGCGGATGTCATGTCCAACTCCTGCTTGGAGAAACCCTGAAAGCCGCCAAGCTGGTAGCCTAGGGGTGCCTCTTCACTGTATTGATCATCCGTCTGGGTACCGCCGTCAAGATAATTACCCTTGTTGGTGGAGAATTTGATGTAGAACACGCGCGTTTTGTCATCCTTCTTTCCCCAATGACAATCGATCTTATTGATGTACTCGCCTTCCAAAAGGTCGAGGACCTTCTTCTTGCCTCCATCGCCACCATGGTAAAACTCATTGGTTGCACCATCGATCTCGACACCGACCATAACCGCATCGACGCGTTCATCAGCGCGGAGCGCAATATATTTGACCTTTTGGCCCGGTCTAACATCGCCGAGGTTCGTTTTGAAGTCGCCATGGGGGCCACCGCAGAGACCACTCACTGATAAGCCATCTTTTAGAGCATCGGCACAGCTGACAGCAACAGCAACCGTTGTCAGGACTTTCAAGAAAGACTTCATGGTGAACAGTTGGGAAGGCAACAGGTTGGAAATTCGAAAATGAATGAAATGAGCAATGAACTCGTGCCGTCCGAGGAGCTTCGTTTTCGTCACGTGGAAAGACACACTGGCTCGCGATATTACAACCGTGTCAAGCGTACGACAAGGATCGGAATTCAGATGGGCTCGCTCTCGAGCCATCTGCAAAATAGGAACATGTACAAATAGGATTTGCTTTCAATTCTCCAAGTACACTGTAAAAGGTGAAACGTATACTGTACTGTAGATGGTACTGGTATTTGTTCTAAAGCCCTAGTAGCGTTACCGATAAAGTTCAATCAATGTTCTGCCATCTATCTACCTATTCCGCATACTACACTATATCCATGTATTATTACTTTACAAAAGGAGCAGAAGATAAAGCAGAAATTTGCCAGCATGAGGCCAATTTCTACCACCACTCATCTATCCCTCCCAGTTGGTTTTCGCGTGTACCGGTAATGTAGTACTTCAACTTTTGAGTTTCTTTTCGATGTATGTACGTTCTCTACTGACCTACTTACAGTACATGTATTTCGAAATTCGAAGCCACATTGATACTAGTGTTTATACATGAATTAGTATTACTCTACGTATTCACCACTAAAACAACAGTTCCAAACACGCCATCTTAGCTAATGCTTTCCGCTCGACGGACGACATGCTGATTTAGAACATGACATGCTTCTGTTACCGACTACCGGTGTACCATGAAATGTTGTGTTATGTTCATCAGCGCAATCGTTTCTTTATTGCTGTACCCAATTCACACTGAAAAAAAAAATCTGGCGTTCTGGCGTTTTGTAACATACATGTGTCTAGTGAACAGTTGGGTACATGGTAAAAGCTTTCGTCCTTCAACTCTAAGGTAAAGGAGCTTTGCACCAAAAGTTGGGCCACTAATTTCGCTGGGAGATAAATGATCCTACCGGTCGGTCCATGTAGAGGCTGGGCCTAGCACATCTCAACTCCAATCCTTATCGTATGCTCGACGCTGTGAAGTAATGCCCCTCGAAAGACTGGGGAATCTGCAACATCCTACAACGTTGAGACAAGAAAACTCGTGTGCCGCTGACACTTTGTTTGTTCATTTTTCAATTTGTCATCTCCCCACTGCTCCATCAACGATGAAGTTTCTCCTCAAGATGCTCGCAACGGCTGCGCTTACAGTGAGCTTCACTGATGCCAAAGATGGGCATCGATTTAGCACCCTTTGTGGTGGCCCTCATGGCGACTATTTCATATCTAAGGTCGACGCTGGAGAAATTGTGAAGGAGGTTACGCTGTACGGCGCGGAACGGGTTGACGGTATAAGATTCATTACCCGGTCTGTTGGATCAACCACTGATTCCAGCTTCATGATCGGTAGTGAGGGAGGTGATCCTGTCCAGATTAGGCTTGAACCAGGCGAACACATCAAATCGATCGAGTGTCATTCCGATAAGCATAATAAAAAAACGCGCGTCTTCTTCCTCGGTTTGACTACCAACAAAAACAACACGATATCTGTGGGTACGCGGTCGGGAGAGGCGGGCTTTGACGAAGCACCGTTTGAGTACCAACTAAGTGGCTTCCATGGCTTCCACGGCCGTGAAGTTGACATGGCGGGAGCTATTTGGACAAGCATCGAAGTTAACCCCCGAATTGTCGCGGTTATTGTGCCTTAGACGTTGCCTGCGACAAGTGGACAACTTTTGCTGCTTGACAAATAATCCTGATTCTTTTTTTTGCTGTTGTATTCACGTATTTGGTTGACATCATGCCTAATATAATATACAACCCTGATTCTATTCTATATGTAACGTATTTACCTTAGCTTTTTTATCATAACTTTTCATCAACAGCACATATGGCCCGCAGTTTCACCCCTTATTTTTCCCTTACCCTTTATTTTGACTAGCAGTCATATGCGATGGTGCTGTCCTTTCACACGGATAGAGGAAAGCGGACATTTAGATTCGTACTTATAGAGATTATGGCCGATTTTTGAGCTGCAAAAAATATATGGATCAGGTACACATAATTTTCAATTGGCACGGTATTGACGGCCATAATTTGCTGTAAGAAAAACTGACCAATCCTTCAACAGTTATCTGAAATTATCACACCTAATTGGATAGTCGGCTTATCACCGGTCATAATCTGGTGTCAGCCATGAACTGTTAGTGTTAATACCAGGGATAGGAAAAAAATTATTTAATTTTGCCGTGATTGCAATTATCTGAGGTCATTGATTGATTGATACACGTAAGCCAATTGCAATCATTGATTGGATCACAAATGCCAATTGCAATGACTGATTGCAAAATTTTATAAATTATTAATTGTTATGGTATATAATTTTTAATTGTTTTTTTATCGCACAGTTTACGGCCAATCAATTTCAGAAGAAGGCAGGCGCGAGCGTTGCGGAGCTCAAGGGCCTTGTGAAATTCTACTACAAGGACCCCGAAGGCGGCAAATTTATGTGTAAGAATGAAACGTATGGCAAATCCATAGTACAAAGGCGAGGTACGGGGTACACGAACCTGAAAAATCACTTGAGAAAGTGTATTGGCAAAGACTTCGTGAAAAAAGTTTCACGACTTTCGTAAAAGTTTGTCGACGTCTCTTGATGGAACTATCCTTCGAAGTCCCCTGTTGGAGTGCACCTCCAAGCGAAGCAGAGATGTGTACAAATGGCTTGAGTGGGCTGTCGTTCGTAATCAATCATTGATTGAACTTGATAACCCACTAACAAGAGGTATCGCGTGTGGGTTGTCGCCGATTTGCTCAAGAAGTGCTCGTAAGTACATCCTACGTATCGTTCCTATGGTTGAGTCAGCTATAGCCGATGAGCTGCCACCACATTTTGGCATCATGTTTGATGGATGGACATCCGTTTCGACGCATTTTATTGCCATATTTGCGACTTACTTAAGAGATGGCGTCTACACTGAAACGTTGCTGGGAATATCACCTCCGATTGATGAGCGCCAATACAAAGCTGACGACCATATCGACCTTGTTTGGACGTTCTACAACCGTACAAGTTCGTCCATCGTAGCTGTCATTGGTGATAATTGCTCGACTAACAAGTCTATTTCCAACAAGATGGGTATCCCGTTCATTGGCTGTGCGAATCACAAACTCAACCTTGAAATAAAAAGCTACCTGTTGAAAGATGAAGATATGACAAACGCAAGAGCAGCAGTGGGAAATATGATGATGAAGCTTTGCACTATCAAAAATTCTGCGAGACTTCGCGTGCATACACATTTGCGCCCTGTGAAGAAAAATGAGACGCGATGGTCATCAACATACGAGATGGTGGATCGCTTCTTGAAGATTGAGGTGTCAATTGCAGCAGTCGGTGAAGTTCGAGGTTTGATGCCAAGTACGGAGTAAGTTGCGAAGTTGAGAAGATTGGTGACAATGCTCGCAGATTGGCAAAGTGTTTCCGAACGTCTTCAAGTTAAAGGAACCAACGTTGCGGAGGCGAGGCAGATATTTAATGGTGTATTGGTGGATTATCCATCATTAACGCAGTATCTACCAGCCGACGCAGATATTGTGAACAACCAGACCTTTGAGTCCGTCTTCGTCAAAGTGATGACCAACTGGAAGTCAGAGCTGACAGAGGAAGAAATTTCTGCTTTGGAATCGCTCAAGGTTATCAACAACACGACTCCTGCCGATTTGCGATCCAAGAAGAAGAAAAAGTTGACTTATGTTGATAGAATTGAACCAAGGAACCGTATGGACCAATCTTCAGCCAATGTGGACTACATTGATCTGCGCTTCATACCCTCATCTTCCGCTGCGGTCGAGAGACTCTTCAGTCACGCTAAGAATATCTTGACAGATGTCCGCAATCGTCTTTCTCCCAGGTTGTGTTTGAAGCACTTTCGTTTTCCTAAGTTCCAATTCGTCACTGTGGAACGCCGTGACAGTCGCTAAGGCGATGAACGCAGGTGACG
>MIQA02002378.1:4832-24903 GCA_001887855.2 Sclerospora graminicola | reverse complement strand
CGATCTGGCTAGCCAGCTGTCGGCTCTACGATTGGATCGCGACAATCTTGATCAAGATTTGCAGGACATGACAAGCCGCGTCCAAAGTTTGACAATGGAGCGTGATCAGCTGTCTGCTGACCTCGCTGCTCTGTGCATTTCCAAGCCTTCGGATACCGTCGCTTCTCTACAGTCGATAATTCGTTCGCTGTCTGTTACTGTTCTCAATCAAAGTATGTTCGTCCCATTTGTTTCTTCTGCGATCTGTATATGACTTTCCATCTTCCAGACGAACGCATCGAGGCGATGAAGAGTTTAATGGTCGAGATGGTGGGTCATTTGCAACAGCTCGATGACCACCGTCGCGACCATGATCAGCTGCTTCATGACAAGATTCGTAATGCTGAAGACGTGGAGCGTCTGGAAGTCGAGATGCGCTACTCAGATGAGCAGGTCCAGCTCCTGGTGAAGCAGTTTTCTGATTCGCGCCTCGGCCGCGCCAACGTACATAAAAGGTTGTGCGAGAGTCGGAAAGAAGCTGAAGAGCGTCGGCACGAGCTTAATCTCGCTCGGGTTAAACTTGAAACCCTAGAGCTCGATGATCGCGCCTGGATCCAACGTAATGACGACTTGAGGAAGATTGCGGTCCAGACCATGGACAGGTTGACCGACCCGAACACCGATTCGGGGTCGCTTTGGATGGCTTTGCAAATATTTCCTGAGCTGATCAGCTCTCTTGCTCCGTCTGGGACACCGTCGCAACCTCTCGAGTCTGCCCCGCCATCGCCCACATTCTCCGTCGCTTCCTCGCCGACCCATGGTGCTGATCAGCCCGTGATCAGTACTGCAGCGGCTTCTGCGTCCACTCCATCCCGTTTACCGCTAGCCTCGAGATCAGTCTCCTCGATCTTGAGTTCTGCGAAGCGTAAACGGGCAAGCCCATCGAAGAAGAAGGTGGCTCCCGCCAAGCGCTCTCGTCTTATTGTTGACTCGGACGACGAGTCGACCGATCTGGACGAAAGGACGCTATCTGCTCTGGCCCGATCACGCAGCGCTGGTAGGCGAGTTCCAGTGGCGACCCCTTCGGGCGTAACTTCGCTGACCCGGGCCGTCGCTTTACTTGACTCCAACGGCGAGGACGAAGATGATCTGGAGGATAGGCAACCGGCTTCGGCTGTTCCCAGCATTCCCCCACCCGCCAATACGACGCTGACCACCCGACCGCCCAACTTCACTGGCGTCTTTATTCCAGCGAGCAAATCGTCGATCGAGCAGGACGACTATAGCTATGATCTGAATCAACGGTTCATGGATCTATACGTCGTTATGCAGGGCAAACCGTCGCCTGCTCACATGGCAACTCGACGACCCTGGAGTGCCGATCAGGTATGGGATCTGACGCCTCTGGTTCTTTCGGTGAGGCGCAAACTCGTCCTTCGCTTGTGGTCCCGTCCGCCAGGATGGATTTTTCCAATTAGGTCGTCGGCGCCCAAGGACACGCAATGGCAACCGAGTGTGCTGACACCTGGGGCTATCAAGCTTCTGATCGGTTCGGCACCTTGGGACATCCTCATGACGTCTATGCCCGGGTTGGAATTTCCTAATCGCCCCTGGTTTGTTGATCTGCAGGGACGTCTGGCCCTGTATTATCAAGAACATATTCAAGCGATATGGGAGGCGACCCACCATTTCCCGATCACGGCGGCGATGCGTAAGGACGCGTGGTTGGAGCATTATCATCATGCTCGCAAGCGCCGACGCAGCAAAGCCGGGGCTGCTTGGGCCGTGATCTGCGACCATGGGGTCGATGGAATTCAGCGCGGCGAGTGCGATCTAGACGTTTTCTTGTTTCCTGCCGTGCTGCATCTGCCTGTTCGCCGGGCGGAAGCGCGAGGCATCAAGGCCGACGGCGGGGAGTGGTATCCTGGTTATGGGCACCCGACTCCGATCGGCACGTTGCGTGATGCCTTGATCTTTGCCGATCACCAAGAGCCCTGGCGAAACCAATACCGATCAAGCCCCATGGATCATCCGGCGCTCAAGATTTCTCGTCTGCGCACGAAGTATGGCCCGTGATCGGCGTGATAACCAGCTTCCGTTTAGTTCTTTTCATAATCATTAATATATCACGACAGCTTCTTGATAACTTTCACGTTCCATATCCACACTTCATATCCAGGTCCCAATATTGTCTCCATCTTATATATCGATCGTTCATATGTATGCAAATGTAGTTCTCGTGAATTATATGTATATATATCCATTGACTCTGAACCAGCTCAACCACCTTGATCTCCACCTGTTCGACCATTACCTTTGGCTGATCAGTCACAATATGCCAACCCAGACTATTGAGACTCCTGGTTGCCCTCTTCGTGGGTTTGCATTACTCCAAATCGATTTCGTCTCACCCGATCACATTCAAACTCCCTTAGTAAAGCTCCACAGTTCAGATCCCGTTCATCTACCCACTCGGGATCGTCATAACCTTTCCACTGAACCAAGTAATCACGATGGGTTCGACCAAATCGGGTCCTCTTGCCTGATCGGGTATCCAAAATCTTTTCCACTTCAAATTCATTCTGATCCAACGTTCTTTCCCAACTGTCCTCGGGCAAGAGAGCTTCGTCGAAGTCAAACCTTGGCTGATCATCGCATGACAACCTGGTTTTGGGCCGATCGGGGTATTCCCGAACCAGCTTCAGCTTCGACAAATGGACGATCGGGAAAATTCCGTAATCGGTACCAGCAGTGATCAACCGAGCGGCATGATCACCGATCAATTCGGATATACGGAAGGGTCCATGCCACAAATGTGCTAACTTCCTGGCGTATCCTTCTTTCACGCGATCCAAGTAAAGCCAGACCCTTGATCCCGGTTCGATATTATGCGAATAGGCTTGATCATTATTCCGATCAGCTCTCTCTTGGATCGCCCTCCGCAGTCGTTCATTCACTGGTTCCCGCGCATGTTGGTAATGGCGCTGGAGTCCCATACGCCATCGACGAGCTTCGCGATCTCGACCTCGGGTACATCCAACAGGAATCACCGACTCGATGGTAGATCGGGGGTCCCAACCATACGCCAAGTAGAACGGAGTATCTCCCCTGATCCGATCGAAAGAGGAGTTCAACGCAAACACCAGCCTCTCTGCATACTCATCCCAGTCTTGTTGAGCGGAATCCGCGACATACATCTTGATAGCTCTGGTTAGCGTCTGTACCATGCGTTCGGCCTTACCGTTCGCTTGAGGACGGTAGGCCATGGTCGCGCTTTGTTTCTGACCAAGCATCTGATTGAATGATCGGAAAACTTCGGCCATGAAACCTGGTTCCCGATCATGCCTGATCACCTCACTGGCTCCAAACCGCCTAAAAACACATTCTTCATAACTGCAAGCAACTTGTTGGGCTGTTCGGGTAGATCCCGCTTTCGCGATCACCAATCCCGTGAACAGATCAGTCCAGATCAGCAACTCTGTATTGCCCTTGAACGATTTTGGCAGGGACGGTATGTGATCCATCGCTATCACTTGGAAAGGGTAGGTCGCCTGGATATTTCCAGGTGATCTACCCCGGATGTTCGGCATACCCTTCCCGGTTTCGCAATCCGTACATGTTCCGACAAACTTTTGGACACTTCGATATAACCTCTCCAGTGAAAATGTTTGCGAATCCTGTGGTACGTCCGACCTACGCCCTGGTGACCACCCTCTAAACGGACGTGATAATGATGTAAGATATCAGCTTGTAAAGTCTCCGGGATCACGAGCCTGGCTGATCGGTCCAGATCTGCATCGGCCTGATCAGCTTGAACAAAGTAAAACAACAAATCGTTTTCGTCAATCTCATAGTTGGACGCGATCTTAACACAATCTTTTGATTCACCCTGGCTAAACTTCTCCAGATCTCCATTCAGAAAAGCCTTCAAATCAACGATCCATTTTTCTTCGTCTTGTGCCTTGAGAATTCCTTCGATCCGCATATCCTGTACTATTTATTCTGTTAGGCTTTCTCGAGAGAGTGACCTGTTAGGTGGTGATCTGCCTCGTGATCTCGTCATGATAGAGACCTGGGCTGCTTCCCATTTATCTTCCGCATGAATCAGCTCGGGCAACCTATTGATCTCCACCAATTCCTCCAGCAATGCTTTATCAGTAACTATCGATCCGGTCTGATCACGCATGGCCATAGTGGCTAGATGATCTGCACTCCGATTCCAATCACGTTTCACATGTAAAAGATCATGACTTGGCCATCCACGTAGAACTTTCATAACACGATCATTCAGCAACTTCAAACGCGGTGCTTTACAATCGATCTCTCCAGTGATCTACCGAATTACCAGGTTTGAATCTCCGCACATAATTACTCTTCCGATCTTTTGCTCTTGCAAGAGATCCAAACCTAGCAGCAGACCGCGATATTCGGCTTCATTGACCGTGATACCCGGAGTATAGTCTGAACCAGCAGATATAACAGTCCATTCTGGCAATTCCACAACAACGCGCTATACGTTTCTTCACACTCGCTGATCCGTCGAAACTTACAACGATCAGATTTTCCTCCGAGCCGACGATCGGTGGGGGTATAATGATCGATTCTCGTGGTTGCTTCCGAGGAGCGACCTCAATCAGAGCTTCATCGACTTCTGATCGGGGCGTGATGCTGGCTGCTAGTGTTCCAAGAATTTCTTCTTCACCCTTGGTGCATTTGATGATCTCCAAGGTCCACTGAGATAACAGCGCTGCCCATCGCCCCAGTCTCCCGTCTAACCCATTCGCTGACAATAACCAAGCCAGACTAGATCGCCTGGACAATACCTTAATCGATCTAGTCACCAGCATAGAGTAACAAACATCCAATACACGTAATAAGGCCAGCACTTCTTTATCCACAATACCGTAGTTGACTTCGTTCGGTTTTAATGTTCGGCTTGTGAACGTCACCGGGCAATAAATTCCGTCATGATCTTGGACCAGTGCGGCCGATATCTCCCATTTACTGGCATATAGAATCACCACGGGGATCTTTTCCGGATCGAAATGTTTCAGTATCGGCGTCGAAATCATCTTCGCCTTCAACATACTGAAAGCTACCATAGCTCGTTTCATATGGTCCTGACCCTGGTACAGTTCGATCGATCAGTGATCCAGTCTTGAGATTCGATTCAATAACTTCGGTTCCGCGATCAGTCTCACTTAGTGATCTTCCCACTCGATCACGTTCTCGTAGCCCATGATAATCCACTTCTTTCAACTCGTATAATAGCAGCATATATCGAGAAGTCTTCGATCTTCGATAAACCGGTTATAATACTTCAAAGATCCGAGAAAAAGTAACCTTCCTTTTCCTCAATCATTTTTTTCAGTGATCGAGGAAAAGGGAGGTTACTGAGAGCACCCAAGTCTTTCGGGTTGGCTTCCAAGCCCTGAAACGACACATTATGTCCAAGGTAAGTGTGGTGTAGTCGCTCTCAGAAAATCTTCCTGAGACGCGAACACCCACGGGGGTCCCAGACGACTGACTATCGGAGGGGGTACTCCGTCCATCCGAGTCATGATCCGATCCGCATCGGCCGGCTAGATCGGTCACTTCCATCCGCTTGATCGTGACTGCTCGGATGTTGCATGTTGAAAGCTCACCTTGTGTACCCGTCAGTACTGGGTGGTTTGCTCTCCTGGTGGACCCTAGGGCGAAAAGTGTAAATCCGTCCAATAGGGAGATGAAGGTTAGGACTAGGGGTAGCTCCTGGGCGGAAATCGGCACCGGGGAGCTCGTCTGGCAATACACTTGAACTTTGTATAGTGCCGGCTGGACCGAGAATAATCAATCGGCCAGCTAAACCAATAACAATGAAGGGCGAATCCAAATGTGTATGTAAGGTAGATATAACTCCACACTCCCCCACAGAAGGCCAAAATGTCACCACTTCCCAATACTTAATACCGTGTTCAAAACACGGGCGACTTGAGGTGAGTATACGAAGTCGCCGCGACTCCGGTCAGGGGACTTCCGGTGGGTTAACTTAACCTTCCCCGGGCAAACCAATAACAGCAAAAGGGGACCTTGTTAGCCCTCTGCCGTGAACCAATGAAAGCGACTTGTGTCTAGGAAAGCGAAACGTATACTGATTTATCCTATATCCAATACTCCCTTTTGTGTAACCTACCCCAAATAACACGGCTGTCCAGTCATGTGCCTTACCCGAAGTAGCCCAGTTAACTCCGATTTTGTGTACCCGCCTGGCCGGTACACACCAACCCCAGATGGTACCAACCCGGCCGGTACACCGAACCCATCTGGTACCAGTCCGAATGGTACATTGTACCCGGCCGGCTCGGCCGGATAGCCACCCATCCGAGCTCCTCGGCCGGATAGCCACCCATCCGAGCTCCTCGGCCGCTGGCGCTAGCGATTCCTTGGCGGCTTCTCATCCGATCCGGGTGCCTCCTTCATCCACTAGAACAATCATCTTCCTTCAGGCTCCTTTCACCCACACTTTCCGAATTAGCCCGTCACCGATCTGCCACTCGGCAGTCCAACATCCGTGGCCTTCCCGTCCGCTTAGCCCGCCTGTTCGACTATCCACGCCCCTTGTCATGTCCGCCAGCCTGATTTCCAGCCTGGCGCCGCCCGGCCGCTTGTAGGCTTCCTCGGCGGCGGCTATCCGGTGCCCGCGCCCTTGGTCCGTATTTCCGCCAATCAGAACGCGCCCTTTGGAAAGTAATTTGCATTATTTCATAAGCCACTTTACCACAGCCGCCCCTGAGTCGCGTCACGGCCGCACAACGGTTGGGGCACGATCTCACTCGAACTCACTTGACCTGATACCGCTCATCCATGCCTCGCTTTGGTACGTCGCCCCACTAATTTATAACATTTCCGAGAACCCGGTCGGTCTCCCCACCGGCTGGCAAGCACGTCCACCAATGCTGACATTATCTTGATATACCTCCAGTCTTGCAAATTGACAAGGACAACGTCTGTCGTCTCGTTCTCGTGCACGACGACTCGCCCGCCAGCGGGGTGGAAGTCGCAAAACCGCCGAAATCGTCCCGTACTCCCGATCTGGTGCTGGCGACCGCCGACGCCGAAGCCGCACTCCGCGTCCACGGCCAGGCTTGCGGCGACCGAGACGGATTGAAGGCCGTCGTCTCTTCCCTTCGGGCGGAGCTTCAATCCTGTCAGACCAACTATGAAACTCTGTCTCAGAGTTTCAAGACTTCTTGCGCGATGCTGGACCGCCTGAACCCCCGGGTCGCTGAGCTGAAACTCAGTCGCAAAACAGCGGAGGATGAGGTGGCCCGCCTCAGGGCCATTGTGGGTCAGCTTACGGACGCTCTACAGCAAGCCGCCGCGCCATCCGCCCCCATCTCCGAAACGGCGGGGATGGAGAAAAGGCTGGAGATGTTGACCGCCCAAGTGGATAGCTTGGAGCATATCCAAGCTGACTTGGTCCAACAACTCGCTGCTGCCAACCGCCGGGCCGACGAAGCTGCCGTTCGGGGTCCATCTCCCGAAACAATCGCTCTCCAGAAACAGGTGGCCGATCTCGAGAGTCAAGTCGCCATCCTGACGGAAGAGCGAAACCGTCTCCGCATGCTGGAAGACGTCATCGAGCCCCTCCGGACTGCCAAAAACAAATCTACCAAATCTACCAATCGGTACGCTGTCATTTTGTATATTTCTACTAAGGTAAACTGCCAATTTGGGGCCTCGTGCAATTTTGGGCCGCTTCTGATTTGCCCAATAAGGGTTGACAAAAATAATGGCAGCATACCAATTGGTAGAAATAAACAAAATGACAGCGTACCGATTGGTAGATTTTGTTTTGCTGATATTAAACCTAACCCAATAGAAACTATCAGCAACGGGTTTTACGGTACGCTGTACTCACGTTATGGTACAGGGTGTGTGACACCTAGTTTAACCCAGACTAATTACCAACTTATAAATTAGTCTGGCACAGACTATTTCCGAACATACCTTAATTAGTCTGTGTTCATTAATAGTCTGGCACAGACTATTTAAGGTAGCAAGCTCGGAGTACCGGTAAGGTAAACTGCCAATTTGTGGCCTTCTTTAATTTCTGTACCAGTGTTGTAGCTATAACTTTTCACCTATTTATAATCTGTCCCAAAAAAAAATAAAAGCCAAACTAATCAGGTTTTTTTATAGCCGTTTATCTATCGCTTATGGGCTATTGCATCAAAAATATTACGCAAAAGTACGAAATGCCAATTTGGGGCCGCTTTTTTATATAAGTTTTTGTATCACGTTTACCCCACCTACCCCATTTTAAAACGTTCTCTCACTGTGATTGGTCACTTTCTACGATGAAACTCTGCAGAACATTCCATGAACAACGGTAATGAAGACCATCCTCGATGATCCATCGTCATGCGCAAGACGGAAGAGCTCAAGGATCTCAATTTGCTGACGATGAAGTCCACGTGTACAAGATGCTTCGCGACAACAACATGAAGGCAATGAAGGTACGTGATGCTGTGAATGTTAAGTACGAGTGGAAAGGGAGGAAGCCCCTAAAGCCAGAGGACCTTAAGTAGTGGAAAGCCAACTAACTAACTACACGCGTGGACAAGACAGGTCCATTGCCAAGTCTACATCCCAGCGAGAATACAATCAAGTTCGTCGCTGCGGTTCGTGTGCGTCAAGATGTCACGTACGGCGACCGACACCAAGCTGATCCAGAGGACTAAAATGATCAACACGATAAGACTACGAGCGTATGCAGCGGCGCTAAAGCGGAACTTGACCAGGATTTTGAATGGTGCTAAGCCAGGGACAATGAATTGGCTCTGATGTCGATCGCAGCAAAGTTGGGGCTGAAGGGGACATCAATATGGCGTACCTGAATGCCACGTTACAGATACATACCACAGTACTAGTAGTTGCGGTCGATCCAAGTGTGACGTCACCGGCACGTGTGCGCCATCGGAAAGGCTTTATATGGCTGGTGCTTCATCAGCTAATAGATGATCAATCCCTCCTACATCGAATTTATACAGCAACCATTGTTTTGCATTTGGAATATTCCCAAAGAAAACTGTCCTCACCACTGTAAATATGGAGCTACAACATATACCGCACTTGAGGCAACTTCAAACAGCAAAATATTACTGAGTGACACTGTACCAATAGCTTTTTTAGTGGGTCAATCTGTTTTTTAGGGTTGTCCATGTACACTGTAGTCAACTGTAAAGGCAAATACATGGGAAAATGCCCATTTGGACAATTGTATGGAACACCCCCTTGTTACCAATTTAAGCGCGTACAAATTCTCTTGTATAATTTGCTATGAAAATTTTCAGGTGAACAGCATGTCGTTTGAAACCGTTTGAGTCACCTTTGAGGAAGTTTTTGAGTTTGAGTCACCTTCGCTTGCTTCTCGATTAACCTTGAAAGCATGTATAATATATCAGTACGCTTTATTACCTCTACAGTACAAACCGTGAGAACGACTAGTACATCCCGAAATTTTCGGGCAATGTATTATCCAACTAGACGTAAAACTTATTAAAAATGGCGACGTCCCAGACAACATAAACTTGTGATCGTCATTACTGCTTTCCTAGATCATGATGTGCTTTTAGCATACAGTAGAAGTACTTCTGAGACAAGTTTTAGTTTGTTGTTCTATTCTATAAGCAAGAAGAAAAAAAATTAATTAGAAAAAGAAGTATTTGATGCTCATTATATGCTTGACAATCAGGTAGAATAGCTGGCTAACTGAGGGCCACCGACATGCTAAGCGTCCTGGGCTCTTTTCCCATCTTGAGCATAAGGACTTTGCGTCGATGAACTCAGTCGTGGTCTACAACCAATATTTAAACAATTGCGTCAGGGCGATCTACTATCTTAGAATAAACGCGAATACGGACCCTTTTTAAAAATAGATTGATGATAGGCTGCCAAGTAATAATATTTTCTGTACACCGAGTAGTTTTTTGACCAGGCTAGTCACAGCTTTAAACCGGCTGCCTAATCTATATTGGTTTGAATTTTTATTACCAGAGTATCAAAGATTTATAAAAAAGCAAGTTGAAAAAGTGTTCAAAAATGTAATGATAATTCTTTCTTGAACTGTATCAATCTATCTACGATATCTCTACCTTCAGCAAGAGTGTTTTCAAAACCGATTTGATATTCAGCGGGATCGATTTGCCCGCTTTGTGAAGCTGCTCTGCTTTTTTGACATCATTCTTTAACGGTACGTTGTACCCTTCGTTATGGTACAGGGGGCCAACTGTTCCAGACTAATTAGGAAGTTTTGAGAACTCACTAATTTATCTTCACCTAAATTATACTGTGCCAGACTAATTCCGAACACAGACTAATTTTGCACACAGACTAATTACGGTGGGGTAATTGGTAGGCTGACATTTTTCTTCTTGGGCAAAACTTATTGGCAGCGGCTCAAATTGACAGGAGGCCAGTTTACCTCTAAATAAAATACCTTCCTTCTCACTCCTTCCCATGATCTACGCGCCCTTAGTACTAGTTACAGCGCTTGTCTCAGCACGTTCTGGTGCAGAGTGGATCCCAGACGTAAGCGTAATATCTGATTCTGTTGAGGATCAACACCTTCTAGCTGACGGCAGACGAAGGCTTCGTGCTCACGATGGAGCGACGGAAGAATCGAATGAGGAAAGAGTAGGAACACCGCCACTCCTCGATCCCGAATTCTTAGCATCATCGATGAGAAAAGGAGAGAGCAGTGCCGATACACTAGTTCCCAATCTCGGATCCACCATGCCATCATTGACGAGCGTTACAGTGCCTCTATCTTCAAATGTGCAAATGAAAAAAAACAACGGCTAAGAAAACAGATATATCGACTGACTAAACGAGATGACGTGGACCCCAAAGTTAAAGATAAGCTGAAAGCTTTAGCCAAGGATCCAGGCTCTCTCGGCAAAACCAAAGAAGAGCTACTAAAAAGAGCAGAAGACGCGGTTATTGATGACATGGACCCCAAAATTATAGATAAGCTGCAAGCTTTAGCCAAGGATCCAAGCTCTATTGGCAAAACCAGAGAAGAGCTACTAAAAAGAGCAGAAGACGCGGTTATTGATGACAAGTTTAATCGTCTCAAAAGTGACAAATCGTTCACACAACGGATGGCACAGTTAGGTTTCAACGTCGGTGATGCTAAAGTTGCTGTCCAATGGTTGCGAGAAGAACTGGGGCTTTTAGAATACGATGATTACACTCTCTACTTGATGGCTCTTGGGAGCGAATACTTCAAAGAAGCCGAAAGTCTCGGTGCCAGCATCATGGAGATAGATAAACCCTGGAAGGACAAGTATCTGACTTCCGATGAATTTAAACGTTGGATGGATAGGCGTAAGGATTCTCTTCACGGAGATTTAGGAAATGTTTATGCGAAGATGCGCTGGTTAAAACAAGATGAATTCTTGAAGTCGTTGGAGGGTGAGGAGCTCGCAGATATGGCTTTTGGGAGCGAACTCTTAAAAATCGAACTCAACTTTCCCCCGCTGATCAAGAAAAGAGATAAAATCGAGACCCTTGACCTACTCGACCAACTCGACCGTCCGATAAATCAACTGCCCAACGGAGGGAACAGTGGACCCGACGCAAAGCAAAAGGGCAAAGATATTTTGAAAGAGGACCCCAAAACTTTTTTCGGCCAAACTGCAACACTAAAAGACGCGGTTATTGATGACATGGACCCCAAAATTATAGATAAACTGCAAGCATTAGCCAAGGATCCAGGATCTATCGGCAAAACCAGAGAAGAGCTACTAAAAAGAGCAGAAGACGCAGGTATTGATGACAAGTTTAATCGTCTCAAAAGTGACAAATCGTTTACCCAACGGATGGCACAGTTAGTTTAAACGTCGGTGACGCTAAAGTTGCTGTCCAATGGTTGCGAGAAGAACTGGGGCTTTTAGAATACGATGATTACACTCTCTACTTGATGGCTCTAGGGAGCGAATACTTCAAAGACGCCGAAAGTCTTGGTGTCCACATCAAGGGGATAGATAGAATGCATCTGCCGAAGGCCATGGACAAGTATGCGTCTTCCGATGAATTTAAACGTTGGAAGGATATGCGTAAGGATTCTCTTCACGGAGTATGGAAAAAAGTTCATGGGAAGATGCGCTGGTTAAAACGCGATGGATACTTGAAGTCGTTGGAGGATGAGGAGCTTGCAAATATGGCTTTTGGGAGCGAACTCTTTAAAATGAGGAAAATCAAACTCACCTTTCCCCCGCTGACCAAGGATAGAGATAAAATTGAGACCCTTGACCTACTCGACCGTCCGATAAATCAACTGCCCGAAGGAGGGAACAGTGGACCCGACGCAAAGCAAAAGGCCAAAGATGTTTTGAAAGAGGACCCCAAAACTTTAATCGGCACAACTGCAAAACAACTGAAAAGAAAAACAATCGGCGAAGCTAGCGGTGTCTCTTTAGATGAAGAAACAAACAAAAAAGAAAAAGTCGCGTAAATTCAAACAATTTGTTTGACGGATGTGTGTGACAACGCTGCATTCTACTGTGGATAGACGCGAAGGAACCAGAGTTTGGACGACTCAATGCGTGGAATCGTTTTTGGACGTTCCCATGAAGACTCCAAGCGGCTCTTCATTGCAAAGGGAGGTGTGAAGTCAAGTATATGACTGCGGTAGCAATTTCTCCGGAGAAGAACATTTACATTGAAGGGAAACTTGCATGAAAGTCGCTCAGCCTTGATTAAACTGGTACATTGACAACTACTAACTAACTTACCTGCCATCGCCTTTCGCTCTCCAATGCTTATTGCATTTTCGGTTGAATGCGTCTCATCATACTTACAACCCAACCAAGTTGGTTCGACTTTGGATTTTCGTCCTTAGTGGGACTCGAACCCGCAATCTCGGGCAGGGCCTTAACCACTGCACCAACCGAGGTCGGTGCCGTGCGCATTTTCGGTGGCAATTTACTAAGAAAAAAAACTCAACTTCACAATATGCAGAATGGGACAGAATTCTAGACTGCGTGTATTGCTCTCATTCTTTTCATTTCGAAGCTGATGGGACCGTGAGAGCCACTTATATCATATTTTAGCCGATCGATGCTGCGAGGTGCCAGACTGACACCTGGAAAGGTCACTGTACTGTCAAACATACTGATCCCCATGTATCAGCTATGGTGAATTAGGCCATTCTCCGCCCTCGTGGCATGGGAGACTGACGCATAATATTCGTCAAACAGACCGAGGCTACATACCAAGGGTAAGAGCATCTCCAGTCGTGTGATCTATTCTATTCTATTTTGGAAATATATCCGAGTCATGATTGGTCAATTTAGATTAGCAATAATGCAATAGAGTTTGGTTCCCAGTCATTTGTGCTATTCTATTCTAAAAAATATCAACGCAGCCGTCGAAGAAGACGGAAACGTTCGAAGCCAGCGAACTGGTACAGAATGGCAAGTACCGTACTCGCTTTTCATTGACGAGACGGAGGTCACGACGTCGCTGGAAGCCACGATAAAAGAGTTGGTGTGTTGGTGTATGTTAATACTGTTGGTGGTGAACAAGTTGTCAATCTATTTGTGGCTGTATGTCTTGGTAGAAATTGTCGACAGAGACAGCGTTAACGATTACGTACCAGCCGCTAGCGGCCTTATCCAAGCAATAGCACCGTATTATATTGTTTAATTCCGAGCCCTGCATTATCCCCCCGAAAATGTCGTCTACAGTGCTGGAGCAGTTACGCGCTGAGCAAAAAATGATTGAGACGTTAGAGCGCGCCATTGTGGCTACACTTGGTGAAAAAACGCGTAATGTACGTCCATCTGGCTGCTATACTAGACAGCGAAATGCTCAGCTCATTATGTTGTATCTTAAACTGGAATTTTGACAGCATCGTAATCGGGTACTGCATGGACACAAAATAAGCGAGTTACTGGATCAAGTTACAGACCACAGCAAACACGTAAAGGAACTTTACGATGACGAAGATGGGTGCGTATCTAACTGTTGCTGCTTAGTATACTGAAACATCAGTGCGGCACTTTTTAAAAATTTTGTAGAATATATGCGGAAGAAACCGAAAATATGCGTGGACGAGCATTATTCACGTCATTTTATGAGCAACTAAAGTCTATTCGTGCGTTTCATCGTAAATATCCCAACTCAGTAGTCTCTCACGAGCCAAACTTGGAGGCATCCAAACGTTCAATTTTCAGGTGAAGAGCGTTTTGGAAATTATGTAGATTTAAATGAGTTTTATACGCGATCTCTGAACATTTCAGAGCTGAAATTGTGAGTAAAAAGCTCTGAGTGTCAAATTTTTGTTACTATACTGAGTGTGTGTGGGCGTGTTAGACAAGCGCGTATAACTCATGAAGCGCTGAGCTCAAGTGCCAAAAATAAAGGCTGAAGACAAGCGATTGGTACTTCAATCGACTATCTGGCATATTTAGCCTCATTTTCTGACTTCTCGGCTATTCCAGCCGACCAGAAGCGCCGTATCAGTTGTATCTAAAAGACTTGAAATACTATTTATTGGATTTTTACCGGCGCACGCAGCCTCTTGTGAAATTAGACGACGTGATTGATGAAACATCTGCAAATTTTGAAAAACAGTGGGCGCTACACCAAGGTGTCAGAGTAGCGAGAATAGAACGGTAGACAAGGATCAAAAACCGGCGCACTATTGCGAATTTTGCAACAAGCAGTTCAGCTCGGAGGGCGTGTACAAAAGCCATCTGACAGGAAAAGAGCACAGAAAGTTTGCTGCTGCGGCTGCTGCAAAGGCTTTGAAAGATCGGGAATGGACGAACAGGTAAATTCGTTGCTACTCTCAATGGTCACGCCGGTGCAGTATACCAGGTGTGCTGGTCCAGCGATGCACGGCTGATCATGACAGCAAACAAAGGATTGACTGTTAAGGTGTAGGAGCTTAGCGAGCCAAAAAATGCCAAAACAACGTTATCAGGCCACGCGGACGAGGTCTATGCGCTAGATTGGAGCCCAAATGGTGACATGGTAGCGTCAGGTACCATACTAGTACTTCAAATGTTTGTGTGAAATGTCACAAGGGACGATTTTTGGTGTCTTGGATTTTGTATTGAAATCTACAGTACGCGAATAGATCTGCTGTTCTATTCTGGCTCCGAATAGCACAGGTCAGCGTATTTTTTGGCTTAGAATAGCAATAGCGCAACGACTGGCTACCAGAAGTGCGCTATTTGCGATAAATTACCGTTTTTTATGAATAGAATAGCAAATAGCACGATGCTCTAATGCTTCTATATTAGTTAATAGAGGTAATTCTTATAAAGGGTAAATTTATTGTCGATTTAAAGTTATTTGCCTGTCCCAAATCCGCTGTTTACGAGGGTATGAAAAGGGTCTTATAGAGGGTTACCCGGAATGCTAAATTAGGGTACTCGGATGGTTACGCATTCCGTTTTTTTTCACATTTTACGTGTCAAAACATGTTCGATGTACTGCAGCAAATTTAGGTGAGGGGCGGTGACCTTAGTGTACGCATACAGCGTTCCGGTCGCATCGGTGGCGGGTATTCTGGGCATATCCGAGCGCGCCGTACGCCGATGGTACAAGCAGTTTCGAACGATTGGGCACGTGATACACAAGCAACGAGTGGTCGTAGCAGGCTAGGCTCAGCTATCCTTTACTCGTATCTACGCTTCAGAATCCGAAGTGTCGGGCGGCGGCGACACTTTCTTTCGACGTTCGCGCTCTCGAGCGATTTATTCCTGGACGAAACGGCTAAAGGATTCAGCCAAATCATCGATACGCTTTTCATGCTCGTGGGTTTTCGCCGACAGTTCCCGTCCAGCTGCAGGACTTTGTTTTCAAAAGAAGCGATCATATCCGTGTTTTCTTTTAGAATTCTCGGTTGAAGCTTTGAGTATTTGATAAAACAGTGACGGTCAAGAAAATCGTTGCGTTTGCAGTCATTTTAAGTGTCCATGTTCTGACTTGTATGTACAATGCGGGTTTTGCGATGTTCTATTGGCATTTTAATGCCTCGTTATTGAGCTATTCATTGGAATCGTATTCAATTGGAAATACTTCCCCATTATAACGTACGTGCAGATTGCTCTCGCTTCAATTCATGGAGCTTATGCTCTACACATGATCGTCAGCTTGCTTTGGCGTCACCCCAAACCTTTGTCTAAACGGATCAATTGGTCTTTTACTTCAAACTCTCGAATGGTTAAAGAAAAATTTATATTTCCGCAAAAATTGGATCAAGACAGGACCACAAGCTTTGTAGCACGGACATTTTCACATGTATATACAATACTTACGAATCGACGCCGTTTCTTTGGAGTAAATGGTAAATACTTTCACACTATCACCATGCGCCGAGAAATCTTAGAGACTGCATTACAAAGCATCCAGGCGGTTCAAATGAGCAAATTCCTGCCGAATCCACGGCTAAATTTTTTGTTTTGCTTATCGTGAAGTGCTGGTCTTCTGTGTTTATCTACTCACGATGGTTCTGGCAAGGTGAAGCTCACCGTCGTTTCGCTCTCGTTTTCTTTGATTGTGCATTAGACCTGGTGGCAACTGTCGGTATGTCGATTATTATTTTGCTAGGATATGTGGGTCAATACAATTTCACATTGGCAGGATTCAACCCTCAGTACTACTCGGATGATAATGGGTTGCTCGAATTCTTAATGAAGCACAAATGGTTTTGGTTGTGTCATGGTTTGATTTGGCGACACGTATTGTCTACTCGCTGGGATTGATATTTACGACAGGCAATATGAAGGAGCTTGAAAACAGTAACTTTGTGAATAAGTGACAATTAGGACCTACAGCTCCTCATCAGTCGTTATTGCGACCAAAGATCGTTCCACAAAACACATCGGACTTGTTTAAAAGCTACAGAATTGTAGCACCATTCTCAGAAAGCTCAAGTTATAAGAGTGCGAATGGTACAGCGCCAGGCTAGAAAATAGCAAGTCGCTACACTCGCTGTATTACTAAATGGAAAAATCTTCACAAATTTAACTTTTTCTTTGTGATCTGGGGATTTGTGATATTGGTATTATATTTACAAGCTATTAGTAAGGCCGCAATACCGGAGTGCGTACCAAGAGTACACCCAATGGCGGGTTCACTGCCATCTTGCTTCGTTTTCGATTTCAACTGCGTTAAATTGGGAACTCACGGTAAGGTAAACGAAGTACAAAGTAGGTTGAAAATATTTGAATGTGGGACAACTGTGAAACTTCAAATTTTGCATTGCACGGCTTTTAGTTTGGAAGACTTCAGTAATTTACACGAAATCAAGGTTTATAACTCGACGATTGCTAAGTGGGGTGATGATGCAGCCGCCACGAATTTTTACCATCCGAGACTTACAACAGTCTCAGTCGCTCGGACAACTCTGATCGATGGCTTTCTCCCAGTCAACAGATTTCCCAGCTGCCCGGCCGTTTTTTTGGTACACTTGTTTCAACTTTGGCACGAATGACTGTCATATCACCTTTGATCAAGCATACGTGTGCCAGGCCGAACTGCATGACCACAGCTGCAAGCTCAGCTTGTTTAGATATATCACAAGCCATATCTATTCGTTCTAGTGACAGAAAATCCCAGCAGTTTTCGGTCAGCGTGAAGTCGCGGTTCATCTCGATATCGAGCGTGTGGTATGCTCCCATCTGTCCACGAAGCAGTAAATAAGTTAATTCCACATTGTTCTTCGATATAACAGTTCAAAGAGAAGTGAAATACTCCATACCCTAACGTGTTGACTCTCCATGGCATTTTTGCCCTTGATACGCAGTACACAGAGCACAGGATCGAAATTTACTTGCTCCACCTACACATTTCTATTTTTAGTTCCAAATGCCCAACAAACTATTTCACAAATAACGAACCATGATCTGTAGCGTCATCCGCACGCGTTGGCTGCTAGTAGAGCCCGTTACGCCTTCCTTGACCACCAGCAGAACCACGCGGTTAAGTAAGAGCTTAGGTATTTTCGCTACTAACTCGCTACTACCTTGCGTATTGTTGTGGTTTTGACCAAGTCCATCGCGTGAATGAGATTGTAGATCCTCAGCGCGCAGCACCACAGATCCAACGCCATCTTTTTCGCTGACATGCTTCTTCAGCAACTTCAAATGTAACATTGTGATGGAAGGGCCAGTGTTCTCTTCGACCGCAACTTTTGCGCTCGCAGTCAAGACCTTAAGAAAAAGTACGAAATAAAATAATTAAAGAAAGTACAGGATGGAAATTTTCATGAAGCAAAACGAACCTGAATACTAAACTGAGAGATAAAAAACCATCGCTATTCTGCTTCCTGCCGTTTTGAAAACTATTTGTCGCAGAATGCCAGTCAAAGAACCGGCATTCGTTGTGGAAATCTGCCTTTCTCTGATTTGTAAGGCCCACCTTATAAGCTAAATAAATCGAGGGTTACGGACATTATCGAGGGTTACATGACGTATTTATTTATTAAATAAGGTTCGCAAATATAAATAAGCCTCTTAATCTGGCAGATTTACTATTCTTTTAGCCAAATTGGATGAATATCACAATAAAATATATATACCTAAAGCCACGTGTCTACAAGAAGGTAGAGTTAATAACTATAATTAAATCTAAACTAATCATACAAACATGTAGTATAAAGCTGATCTAAATGATACTTGTTAGATTCGATAATTGTATCAGAATCTGTTTCTCAGGGTGGATTATAATAACTTATAATCCATTATTCGCATTTCGGCCAGCGAGTCTGAAATTGAACTGTGATATCTTAACTTAAATATCACTTATGTAATGGCACCCCATTACATCACCCCTGGTTGGCCAACAATATAAAGTAATATTGGCCAATCGAATAGTGGCGCTTGTTTGTCGTAACGATACTTTGTTATTACCCTTTAACGACCATAAGAAATCAAATGGTCGGGAAACGCGGCGGCGCTCTTAATGGCGCTACCGATAGTTCTAACGCAGCTTCCACCTCTGAATCACGTGCAGAGGTGCCAACATCGAATGCCGACGCAACAAATGTAGCGTCGAGATGTAAACCGAGAGACCCATTGTCTCTCGTAGTAGACGCTGCAGAAGCAGTGTCTAAAAGAGGGCGGGAAGATGTCGATAATGCAACATCTTCCGCACCTTCACCTGCCGCAGGGCGGGTGGCTGAGAAACATAATCCTCTCTTCGGAGAGTCATCTGACTCTGAAGAGGATGGCCAAGACGTCACCGTCCTCGGCAATGAATCTAGCGAGCGTAAGCCCGCTAGAATCGCTTCGCCGTTAAGTGATGGCAAGGTGGATTCTGACGCTGTCGATTACGTTAGCGATAATTCCATCATACGGTGGCATGAGGAGCGTAGGGCTCCTTCTGGTCCTTGTCACTCGCCTTATCGTGACGACGATGACGACTTTGAGGTGTCAGGTGGTCCACCAGCCAAGAAACAACACGCAGAAGCGGTTTACGCTGTTTCTGATTCACCATGTCGTACGGAACCTCATGTTCCGTACAAGGTGGGGATTTGGACCCCAGCATGGACGCTTGTGCCCGATAGTGCTGGGCACACCAAGCGCGATTGTCAATACCCGTTGTTTGACATCAACGCGCTTGATGATTGCGAAGACCTTCGCAATCATAACTTTGAACGAAGTACCGACGATAGACTTCGGTACTTTTTTGACCTTTTCTATCAGGTTCGTTACAATACGAACCGAAAAGGGTCGCGAAAGTGTGGTGAAGTGACTTATAAAATAATGTAAGGCACTTTCCAAAGGGCGCATCCTGATTGGTGGAAATGAGGGCCAAGGGTGTAGGCGCCGGATGGTCGCCGCCGATGAGGTCTACCAGCGGCCAGGTGGCGCCAGGCTAGAAACCACGTCGGCGGACCTGACAAGGGGCGAGGATAGTCGGATAAGCGAGCTGAGCAGACAGAAGGACTATGGAGGTTGGACGGCCGAGGCGCGGATGGCGGACGGCCAAGATGGCGGACTGTTCGTAAGGATGGAGTGGAAGGAGCCCGGAAGAAGAGGATTGTTCTAGTGGAAAGAATATGCACCGGGATCGTAGGAAGGGCTGCCAA